>CANSGD010001295.1:600000-861743 GCA_947645195.1 Patellifolia procumbens | reverse complement strand
TTGAGTTCATTCCCACTATTGGGTTTGGGTTGGTATGTGGTTGATGTGGACAGACTTTAGTATCTCTCCCTTTATTCTACATGTTTATTCATACAAATCTTCAAGGTTTATTGCTTGCAACATTGAAATTCTTAATATCGAGTTTGTATTTAACAGCACAAATTCATTTATCTTTCTTCTTGGAGCCCTTAAAAAGGAATTTTGAAATATACTCATCGATCATGTAAAGCTATCCCTTGCATTTATTTGCGTGGTTTGAATGTCATCCCCTTTGGTCTAATGACAATTTGGGTGGATCACCCTTAGTGGCCTTAACACGACGAAGATTATAAAGAGATGGTTAAGTTGTTCGACGGCTTAGATTGTAAGAAGATCTTCTTATAATTTTATTAATAAAGTTAATTATATCAATGATTTAATTTTTGTGGAAAAACTAAAAAGTTTAGAGTTAAACAATAATGTATCTTATGTTAATTAGGAGTACGGAAAGGACAGAAAAAAAGAATGCATATTACAAACATAAAAGCTACTATATTTCAATTTGTAGACCATACATACTAGCTAAGTAGTACATGTATAGATCGATTACTGAAACTTATTATTTAGTGAAACCCCCTATGACTTTAGAGCCTAAAAACTCTCATTCATCAATTGAAGTAATTTTCACGTCTTATTTAAGTACTTTGTATAAACAAAAAAAACAGTAACATTGATTCAAACGGATAAAGTGCTGAAATTCTTGGCTTAAATTAAAACGTCATTCACTTAGGAGCACACATATATGTGTTTACTTCTTTATGCCATGGTGATGATCATCAATAGCCTTTAGCAGCAGCAAGCCAGGCATCCATCAAATCAGTTGGTTCAGGGATACCAGGATGCAGCTTCTCATACTCCAATGTCCACTTTACGACGCAGTTCTCTTCATCCTTAGGCGTCACCTGGCATTATTAGGGGATTGCAATTCCGTCCTCCGACCCGAGTCCGATTCGATCCGAAGGAAAAAGTTCGATCCGAATCCGAAACATGAAAGTCCCGAACGAAATCCGATGTGGGTCGGCGCCTTTAGGTAAGATCCGATCCGAATCCGACTAAAGTCCGATTATTACTGTTATCTCGTCAACTAATGGATTAGAAATGCGTTTTAATAGAAATAATAGATTTCATTATAAGAAATTAAGTAAAACGTTAAAAAAATTTATATTAAAGATGTGTTTTTGTTATTTAATATGGTGATTTAATCCGGATCCGATCCGACTCCGAAACAATCCGCGGAAAAGTCCAGTCCGAATCCGATAATATATAGTCCAAATCCTAATAGAAGTGTAAAAATCATAGTCCGATTGAAATGGAGCGGACTTGAGTTTGGTAGCTCCGATCCGGGTCCGATCCATTGCCATTTCCTACCTTGCATGCTCCAGACATTAGTCTTATACTCCTTCAACATATCACCTTCGATTACTCGATATTTGACTAGCTTAACTTCTCTTCATCAATCTCTTCAAGAACAGTCTTCAATTGTAAAGGCTTTCCACCTAAAACCATCAATATTAGAAATATAGCAATACGCGACCTCTTTTAGAAATTACATGTTTGAGCTTGACTCGTCTTCGTTTGACTTAAATCGACTTCAATTCATTGGAAGAGTTTTATAGCTCATTTTGTTAACTAATAATAATCATAAAGATTCACTTGGCATATATATATACATAAGAATAAGATACCGTGAAAACTGTTTTCACTGAATCAAGTTAGGGGGTATATATTAAGATAAAGGGGTACGCGTGAATTCATTAATGACATTTTTGTAAATACGAACAACTTTGATGTTAGCCGCACTACTTTGATGTTAGAAGCACGCATACCCTTTAATCTTAATATGCTTCTTGTAAATCTTGTGTGTTCCCTTTTCCAGTAAAGACTGACAATTATTGGGTTCTAGCAGACATAGGTGTTTAGCAGAAATCGAGCTATATATAACCTGACTTAGGTGCTTATTTAATGATATTTACTATCACAAACTATCATAACCACATCTTTCTCACTTTTGCAAAATATTCGTCGATCATAATATTATGTTAACCTTGTCGAATAATAATCTTGTCTATTAATACTTTGTCCAATCAAAGCATCTCTAACATGACCTAGTCCTTACACCGGCCTTAAAACTATTATGTTCGTTAAAAGATCTAATGGTACCATAAGAGTAGACGTACATAAGAAAGCGAGTTAGAATTTACCTAGAGTGTATTTCCAAACACAAGTAGAGCAATAGGTAGATCCTGCACACGGAACTATGGTGAGCACCATGCGCACGATGAACATTACCCACTGTCCAATGAACATCACCCAATGAACACACCCAATGAACATCAACCAATGAACAATGAGCGTCACTAAATGAACATCAGTTGGAATTCACCCAATGAACATCAATGAACATCACCCAATGAACATCAGTTGCACATCATCCAATGAACGTCACCCATGAACGTCACCCAATGAACATCAGTTTGTGCTACAAGAACACTAAGTTCACACACAAAGAACAATAATCAGTTCTCCAATGAACAAGACTCCAAAATTGATTTGAAATGAAAATTTTCAATTTTTTGAAAATTTGAAAATGTCAACCAATGAACATCAGTTTATGTTAAAAGAACATTAAGTTCAATCAAATGAATAATAAAGTAAATCAAAAGAACCAACTGGTGTTCATTGGGTGATGTCCAACTAATGTTCATTGGGTGATGTTCATTGTTCATTAGGTGGATCATTGGGTGATGTTCATTGGGTGATGTCCAACTAATGTTCATTGGGTGATGTTCATTGTTCATTAGGTAATGTTCATTGGATGATGTTCATTGGGTGATGTTCATTGTTCACTGACTGATGTTCATTTAACTGACGCGTTTTGAGTTGTGCGCATGTAGCTCTACATGGTTCCGTGTGTAGGATAGAATTTGCGCAAGTAGAGCCAATGTTACCATGGTCACCCTCGTGCAATTCAACAGCCTGAATAAAATGGGAGGCAGCATGTGAAACATGATGAGGTTTATTCGTAACAATGTCATGGTGGATTGGTGGGCATCTGCAGCAGTTGCCCTAATCTCAACCTCACCCTCAAGCTTACGTTTAAAACTGCTCATATTTTCACTACAACTTTAAAGTTTATACAACTTAACATTTTACAACGCCTTCATTTATAGAAGAGATAAGACATACACTACTGTCACACTGATCTCCCCAAATTGTCCCTTATATTATTGCCCCACTAATTTTATTTTTATTGTCCGAAAGTTTTCTTCAGACTTGTATTTGAAGTTAAAGACAAATTGTTCTATATTAGATCAATTTCATCAAATCGGTTCATGTGTGATATCCTAATCTATTTTCCGTTATTACTAATGTTTAGTAATTTAATGTTATTTATGTCATATATCAGACACTAATTAAGTGTCACATACTAACTCATAATAGGCTCCAAGGGTATATATCAGATATTCATATGTCACCATTTCTACCTAACCATATATATAATGCAAAAAAATTCTTCTCCATATAATGATACATCAACCACTCTTTTGTCATGGATTGGGTCCATGTGAATAATGTGATACATTAGTACTAGTGTTATGTAATTTTATGTTGATTGGCCCAATATAATTTTGTTAATAATAAATAAGTTAACTAATTTGGTTTTTAAGTGATGCGCTCAGGGATGACGGATTAGTAATAAAATTTAATGTATAGAGTAAAATCAAATTCCTGGAAGTCGGGCTCTCCAAGAGAAGAATATAATTTAAGCTAAAATTCGAGAGAAAAGAAGTTTAATTAGTTACATTGTAGATTTTTTATGGAACAAGGACAAAAAGATGTGGTAAGGGATTGAAATTATTCCCAGTGTAAGAGTTTTTCATGTGAAATCCCGTTAATCGGTCATATAAAAACCTCGCAAACAAAAAAAAACTAGGTACATAACTAGCTTGCGACGAAAAGAGATTGTTCCTTGGTAACTAATTCTCGCTTTGGCATTAAGTTCTAACTTATAAGGAATTAATTTGAACTTATCAAGGAACAACCTAGCTACAACCAAAAGAGAAACTTGTTTGTTAACTGATCTAAGTAAAGAGTATTTGATCAATATAAACTCCTAATAAAGGTCCTCTGAATCTAGCAAGTCTCCCCCTATTATTTAGCATATGCATGGAATGTTTTTCCAGTATACTCTACAGAGTTTCAGATTAGCCGAGTTCTAGCTCCATTCAATTTGTTCTTTGAAGCTGAACCACTTATGTTTTGCTGAACTTAAGTTGATTTAGTAAGGGAGGTTCCATATCTGTTAATCTGAGATGTTACTAATGCGAATCCGGTTAAGGATTCTTCTTAGATTCTACTAAAAGTCACTCACCTAAGATTGCGTAAAGAGTACTGTAAATTGAGTTTAAGGCTTCACTCACCGAAGGCTAATGATTTAGAAAGAAATTGAGGATAGGCTGAATTAGCTTCACTCGCTAGTTAAGCTAAAGGCTTGCAATAACCTTCACTCAATGAGCTTAATGGTTATATGTTTATGTTCACTCCTTAACCACAAGAAGAAATTTGGGAAAATACTTCCAACTTTCAACCAAAGCTTTGACCTACCTTTTTTCATTGAATTTTAAGTTTTTTCTCACTGCAGCTTACAAGGATATACTATATAAGATTACAAAGTAATTGAGAAACTTAGGGGAAAAGGCAAATACAATCAGCAATTTTACGGCTGCACACCTCTACTAAAATAACTCTCGATTTTAATTGGTTTTTCCTTTCTCCATGAAACAAATTGGATGATCTCTATAACATCAAGGAGTACCGGCTCAAATGTTACTGCAAAAGGAGGTCAAAACTTAGCCGCTCAGAAGTTGATTTTACAGCTGCTAATTCACGCATATATCAGGTGGTGCATTTAGGAGGTTTCTTCCTTAAGTGGGTAAGCTCCACAACAGCTCCAACACACACCTTCAGCACATAGGTGGCATTCCACCTGTGTCACGTATTTTCTTATAAAAATTTTACACTAGCCATTAGGCTTACGAAAATCGGATTACAAGTGAAGCACATGAAAACCAAGAAATTTGTTTTCCAAATCATGTCCCAATTGGAAGGCTAATGAGACTTTGTTTCTGCCTGAAATTGTTAGAGTTTTATTTTAATACCGCAAGTGAACGGTGTCGTAGCACTAACGGGTCAAACTCAGGGAGGTGCAAGATTAAACAGTAACTGACTCTAGACTATGAAAGAGCTACACAATTCTATAATAAACTAATAAGTAGAATAAAATGATGATGAATACTATAATAATAAAGTACTAAGATTGAGCGTCACCACCAACATGAATTGATCAGACAAAACTTACATTCCAGTCAATGAATCGAAACTTAGGCGAGATGACATTCTTTCAAATAAGAACTACCTTAAGACCACTTTCATGACTACAAAAGGCCTAACTAATATGCATGCTTCTTTCATGGCTAACATATAAAATTAGATGCATTAAGAATCAATGTCAATGAAAATCCCAACCTCGATTCTCACTATTTTCATGTGCGAATATCAACCAATGACAAGTTAAACTAGATTTAATCTCAACTTTCATTGATGAATTCAACCATCAAGATAGCAAATTGCTTACAATGAAATCCCAATTTCAATTCCAACTTTCATTGACAATAAAAATTAGGGCAAAATAATGATGCAAAATGACGATGAAAACAAACTTATCAAACCCTAATCGAACGATTCAATAACATGGAATTAATAGAAATAAAGCGATCAATTCATGCTAGGGCTCAACTCAATCCTATAATTAGAACTACTCACTAATCATGGTGATAGCAATGATAAGCATAATCAAAGACATAATTATGAAATAGAAAGAGGAAATAGAGAAATCAAACTTGAATATAATTGATGAATCTGAAGTCTTCAATCTACAAAAGTAAATAATAGCAAAGTAATTGAGATAGAAACTAAGAGTGTTTTTGTCTAAACTATGAATAATAAGAGTCTAAAACTGAGTGATTAGGATCAGATTACAAGGTCTCCTCGAAACCTATTTATACCCTACTAAAATAACTAAAGAAAAAGTATGTAAAAAGATAGACATCGCCATATCTGGTCAAACCCGATCGGGCCCAAGTCAAACCCGATCGAGTCCTGGCACGAATCATCAAAACTGCAGTCATTCACTAAACAGGAATATGTGCCAGTCATTGGTTTGCTCTTTGTGGATGTTCAAATGGAGTAGAGTGTTCAAACCTGGTGCCACCTATTCCTATACTTCGAAGGTAATTTGATATCATTGCTTTTCTTGATAGTTTTGAGTCTTTTCACCAATCAAAACATCCAAGATAAACCCATTATACATCATAGTTTGAAGTCATTCATTCAATTTTTGTTTACAAACGGGTAGGACTATAATAGCAGCATATTGTTTATAACTGCACCATTCCTGGTGCAACAATGGCAACGTCCAGGATCGAAAGAAACGTTGAGGCTTGACACCATGGAAGAGACTGCTTCCAAATACCATGATGCTGACATACTCCTCTTTAACACAGGACAATGGTGGAATTTCAATAAAGTCAAAAATGGGTATGAAAATTTTTTAGTGCATATTACAGTACATTTTGGTGATTTTTAGGGGGAGAACAAAAAATTAACTTTCTGGGATACTCTTATGTTCTTCGGGAATATCCACGATAACCAAAATTCTCGCCAAGATTACACAAAATGCCTCTATAGATTATCTTACACTACGACTCCTATGATAAATTAGGACAAGCTCCTGAATTAAGGCAGTTGCAAACTACGGTTACAACTTGTTTGGATAAAAAAGGGGAAGGAAAAGAAGGGGAGGGAAGGGAAGGGAAGGGGAGGGAAGAGAAAGGGAGGGAGGAAAGGAAAATGAGTTTTCCTTCCAAATCTCTCCATTGTTGGAGAAAAGCAATTTCTTACAAATTGATCCTTCCATTCCCCTCCCTCCAAATCCCTCACCCCCTTACTTGGTATCCAAACAAGGGATTTTTGCCATTTTCCTTCCCCTCACCTCCCCTTCCCTCCTATTTTGGCTATCCAAACAAGCCGTTAGTGAATATGAAACAGATAATGATTGGGGTATGTTGCAGGCAGAATTACTTCCAGGAGGGTGAGATTGTGCATAGCAAAATGGATGTGGAAGTAGCATACACAAAAGCATTAAACACTTGGGCAAAATGGGTAGATACAAATGTCAATCCACATAAAACCCAAGTCTTCTATGTTACTTATTCTCCTTCTCATTTCATGTAAGAAGTCTTATTTCTCCTCAAATCACAAGAAAATTCATACCTTAAGCTTTTGAAACCATAGAACCCAAGTCGATCTTCTCACGTTACGTTTTTTTGTTTGTGTTCTATGACGGCAGAGGAGGGCAGTGGAATACAGGTGGAAGTTGTGAGAATGAAACGGAACTGATAACAGCTGAAAATGACATTGCACCATTAACAAATCCTTGGATGACAACGGCTCTTGAATCAGTGATCTCTAATATGAGCACACTAGTAGTTTATCTCAATATCACTAAAATGAGTGCTTACAGGAAAGATGCCCATCCGTCGATATACAGATATCCCGACAGGAGGCCTAACTTGGCTCAGGATTGCGTCCATTGGTGCCTCCCTGGAGTTCCTGACTCGTGGAACCAGCTTTTGTATGCTTTGCTAGTTAATTAAAAAGACTAGCTTGTAGAGATCACTAGTACTTCTTTCTAGTTCTTTTGTTTGCAAGGACTATAGGTCTTTAGTGTTAAACTATAATCCATATGTATAGAAGAGGATTCTTTTGCTAGCATAATGAAACAAACATCTTTTTCTACAGAAAAAGAAAATTGTAATAAAGAAAATACGAAATTTTGGGATTGGGCTCTCTTCTGTATTTTTAAAAAAAGGAAAACCAAAACTCCTCAAAAGAATAATAGAAAGCCAGTTTTTATATATAGACATCTACAAGAACAAAAACAAAAAAAAAGTCCTAGTTGTTCTTCTCCTACATTAGTAATGATGTAACAGCAAACGTAACTGCGAAGACATGCAGAAAAAAACAGGTATAAGAATAGGTAGTCGAATATAATCTTGTCTCTCCCATAGAGAGTATATCCCATGTTAACAAGGCATTTTGGGCTCCCCGCATCACATAGAATAGATAGATCATATCAGAAATTCCATATAACCTGATGTAAGACAGCATATGAGCATATCCTATATCACACCTTCACACCCACCCTTTCTCTGTTGCTCAAAAATTCCATACTCTATAGTGTTGCTCTTTCAGAAGTGGCCGATTGCCAATCATATAAGCACCCAAAACATTAAAGTGATGAAACAATTTTGCACTATCTATCAATTGTCATGATCCTAAGTTGATTTCCATTTCCCCCACAACATCTTCATTGTTCCTGTGACAATTTAGTTCTCAATATTAAGGAGGGCAAATGGTCTATTGCATTTGGTTTAAGTCATGTTCTGGTCATTAGTCATTCGTTACGATTAAGTTTCATAATGATATTGAATCTATTCAGGTCGTTTGGATCGATTGTCAATTTTACCTTTAGGCTAAATAAAGAAAAAAGAATTACGTTGAATTTCCAGGGGTTGATTTATGTCAATTCAGCTTCAGTTAAAGTCAAAATCAAGTCATAACTTTGAACACAATTCCGGTTACTTAGACAAACTCTCAAATAAAGTCCATGCCAGCATCTTGCCATCTTCTATGCAAGAAGGATGGAACATCTTCTGAACCTTCCCTCTCTCTTCGGTTTTACCCCGAGTCCATGGGTTCCTTACACGGGATGGGGTGAACCGGGTACTTGCATCACTTGGCTCGCGTGCAACCTCAACCCCTTCTCAAATTCTTGTATGAAACAATTTCAAAATACATGCCACTGAGTAACCTTTTTCCAAATTCAGGTTCTTTTACTTCTTGTAAGGTGATTTTTTATACGCCACAGTAAACTCGTGCGAGATAGTTTCATCAAAGGCTTGGTCTTCCCAAAAGACGGAGAGAAAATCACAATATTCTTTTATGGTACGAAAATGTGGATAGGATACCACATATCAAACAAAGCGATCTCAACATGTAACTGTATATGGTATTGAATGCAGCAGAACTATAAGACTCTGAGTAAATATAAATTAATGGACAAAGGCTTTCTTTATCCCTCACGAACAAAAATAGAACAGAAAATCAAAGATAGCTCACACGATTGCAAGTATAACTAAACTACTAATTATAAATTGGGAACCACAGAATTATAGTGCTCACCCAGACCATAGGCATGCATATGGTACGATAGCTTGATACAAGAATTCAATGAAGCGGCATCATCATCATCAATCTTGTACTCCTTACCCATTTCAACATCAGGGAAAGACCCTGAATATATCATTATACGTTTCTTCAGGCAATGAGTCAAAGCACCAAGCTCCAATTGCCCACCCCAAGCTGTTGTTGATTCCACCTCTCTACAGTAATTTTCAAATCTCTGCACCAGAGAATCATCTGACTCTCCTTCAACAGCATTCTCTGACGCGAAAAACGGAAGGAATTCCGAAGAATGATCACGCATATAGGAAGCCACCATCTCTCGAAGCTGCTGGAAATTGTAAGGTGAAGACCCTCCAGACAAGTGTGCTAGTTGATCCTCAACAGCTCGGTAAAGGCAATGACCATCTGGTTTAATCTCGTTAGTGGTCAATCCAAGTGGGTCTAGTTTTTTCTCTAATAGCTCATCCTCAACTGCTTTATCACTGATGATATTGCTCTGTTCCTCTTTTATTCTCTGCTCCCTTGCAGCTTCTTGCTGAGCTCTTTTCTCACGTCTCTTAACACTTTTACTAGGCTGCTTATTATTATCAGCAGCACCAACAGATACTCCAGCAATGGCTTTAACAAGAGTGTCAAGGTCACCCTTGTCTTTTCCATTGTCCTTACTATTGCTGTATCCCAGTGATGAAAGTTCCTCTGCATGCTTCTCTTTAAGCTTTGCAGATAGTTTAGCTATTTCCTCCTCAACTTGCTTCTTTTTTGCTTTCTGTTCTGCTTTGCTCCCTTTAGCAGCAGCCTTCTTCATCTCAACCTCTTTGTTCTGTAGCTGGCCAATTTCTTTTCTGTGGATTTTAATCAAAAAAATTCAAAATATAACTTCATCCATCAGTAGTTAAGTGACCAGTGACCAAAGTTCCATAAAGAGCAAAAACACAGACACACCTACAATTTACTCCAAAGAAAAAGGAACAGGTCACAAAAGTTGGATGAGCCACTAGCCTCTTTTATTTGAGCGTACAACCCCTCCCCCCCCCCCCTCCAAATAAAAAAAAAAAATCCTCCAATAAAAACATCCTAGACGAGACCTACTGAAATCCTCCTGAAGTATCTGTAAACCTAGATTCTAAGTTCTAACCTTACCATGGATTGAGGATGGCCAAGGCGCCAAAAAAAAAAAAAAAGGATCCGGAACCCAAAGGTCACCGAACTCAAACAACCCACTACTAAGCGAGTCAAACCCAACCAACTCCAGATCAACGTGTTGGATTATAAGTTTACGACATTCAAAATTGATGTGTATTAATTTCAAAAAAAGGGTAACCAACAACACCCTTAAACATACCCTTTTTCTTCTACATTTCAACACTAAATCACTACACGGATATTTGATTCTCAAAATGGATCATGGGATGATCTGTTTCCCATTTGGTCATCCCCAAGCTCATTCTGATGACGGAAAACATAACGATGTAATCAGGCCTCATGACTTAGTTAGATGATAAAGAAAAAAAATAGTGCAGTTACTCTAACAGATTCAATCCATTTGGACCACGGTCCCAGCCTGTAAGCACAACAACGAGATACACCACCCTAGACAGCATGGCCCGGCACGAAGGATAGAGATCAACTTGGCATGACCTAATGCCGTGCCATGTACCAGAATGTACTACGTATTAAGAACTCAATAGCTGATAGAAATTTCTCTTCCAATCACAAATCCAGACTATCACACAGCAACTATCTGGTTTCAAAAGCACATTATCCGAACACAAACAATAAGAGTTTCACCTTTGTCAAATGTATTGTAAATTACACTAGATCAATGCCATATTACTCCAACCACAAGGCATACTAAGTTATGGAACCATATGAAAACAAATTCGTGCTTTTTAGAGCAACCGCCTTAGCTTTCTTTGTGTAACAATCTACTGCACCAATATGGTGATTGGCACCACCAGACAGCTTTTAAAGTACACAAGAGATTAAAATATAAGCAAATAACAACATATCTATAATTGAAATTGGAATATTGTGAATTAACAAGAACAAAGTCCAGCAAATATTACCTGTGCCTTGAAAGCATTTCATCACGTGTCTCTTCTTTCTTCAGAGGTGCATCGTTCAGATTCTCTTGAGCTGCCGCCACCTCAATCTCATGGCCATGGTCCATCTTGTGACCTCTGCAACCAAGTCACTGTAGTTACTCAGTACGCTATCTCCAAATCTAAAAAACGTAGAAAGACTAGACTACACGTACATGAACTAATTGAAACTATTCTACATGATGTAGTTCAGCATCTTATTAAGAAAAGGAGTGAAAGAGATGCAAAGATCACATGCATCGATTTTCCTTCAAATGAGTCAAGTCAGTCAAGAATCAATTATCAATGTGTCAAAGCTCGGCATGTTTATTAATTATGCCAAACTTATAAGTCAACAACAACAACAACAACAACAACAACAACTAAGCCTTATTCCCAAAGTGATTTGGGGTCGGCTAACATGAATCGTCAACTGAAACCGTCGCCAAAGGAGATGGCATCGACAAGAGTGATAAAAAGTTTTTAAAAGGGTTTAAGTTTTAAGAATTTTTTAAAAAGTTTTTGAAATACAAGGTTTACACCAAAAAGTTTTAAAAGAGGTTTTCAAAAGGTTTTAAATGCCAACACAATTGAGAAAAACAAATAAATGCAGTAATCACACCCCTTCCTCCACATGGATACTGCCCCTCCACCCACTTCTATCCAACGCCATGCTCTCCTCAATCCCAAGTAGCCTCATGTCACTTTCAATTACCTTCATCCAAGTCATCTTAGGTCTTCCCCTACCCCTTACAATTTGATTACTCCTCCACTCTTCAATTCTTCTCGCCGGTGCATCACCTGATCTCCTTTTCACATGACCAAACCATCTTAACCGATTCTCCCTCATCTTTTCTTCAATTGATGCAACTCCAACTTTTTCCCGAATCACTTCATTTCTTAATCGGTCCTTCCTTGTGTGGCCACACATCCACCGCAACATACGCATCTCCGCCACGTTCATCTTATGAGCGTGACATTGTTTCACTGCCCAACATTCGGTGTCATATAACAAAGCAGG
Organism: Patellifolia procumbens; assembly: GCA_947645195.1. Lineage (NCBI taxonomy): Eukaryota > Viridiplantae > Streptophyta > Magnoliopsida > Caryophyllales > Amaranthaceae > Patellifolia > Patellifolia procumbens. The sequence goes on along the minus strand of CANSGD010001295.1, from coordinate 849,296 downwards.
CCTAATTGCCGTACGGTAGAACTTTCCCTTCAATCTTTGGGGAATGCCAGAATCACAAAGGAAACCGGTGGCACTTTTCCACTTTACCCAACCCGCGTTAATTCTATGAACCACGTCTCCATCCAGTTCTCCATCCTTTTGGAGAATGGATCCAAGGTAACGGAAGACGTTCGATCTTTGAACCACTTTGCTATCCAAAGTGAACGCCCCTGCCTCGTTGCTTGTAACCCCACTTTGCTTGTAACCACTTTTGGAGAATGGATCCTCGTTGCTATGCCAAACTTATAAGTCACATAAAAAAAATCCCTCTTACAGCCTTTCTATTATATAAGCTCATAAACAAGCTTCATTCTCTATAACTCGTCTAATTATACTTCGGCAAGTCAGAAGCTTATACATGATAACAAAGACAGACCTAGAAATCTTACAATGGGTTTCTGAACCGAGACTAACCAACTTTCATTAGCAAATTTCATCATTACGAAAATTCAAGACATATTATCTCCTCATAAAGCACAATACACATAGTCAATCGAAAACTGTAGTTTTAAAGCACAAGAATCATCACCCAACTTGTCGGATAATAAAACAGCAAACTTTTAACAAAAACAAAACTTGGGACATTAATCCATGTCCATCAGGAAATACGATGACTTGTGGGAAAAAAACAGCATACAACTACTTCCAAGGGCGGATTTTCAGTGGGGGCGACTTGGTGCCTGGCCCCTAAAAGCCCAAAATAATCAAATTACCAGCAAAATTAATTAATAAAGTTGCAGTTAGGAATAGGAATAGGAATAGGAAGGTGAATAAGTGATTGTTAGTGGTTTGTATTGAAACTTTGGCCTTAATATTATATAGTTGCAGTTAGGAATAGGAATATTTGCTCAATTTTAGAAGCAGATTATCTCTAAGTGCAGAAATTGCATTGCGTTACACATTCATATACCCAAACAAAACTTACCTTACCACTTCAGCCGAAACTCTGCCGGCGAAACTGAGGCGGTATTAGCGGCAGCTGGAGACCAAAGCTGAGGACTGAGGACCGACTAAGCAAGGGACGAGGGTTCTGATTTCTGAAGGATGGGGAACTAGGGAAGGGGAAGGGGAAGGGGAAGGGGAAGGAGAAGGAGAAGGGAAGCTTTGTTTCTTTTCACACTAGATATGCATTTGGAAGGGAGTTAAAACCTAACGTTTTTTTGGGTTAAAATTAAAATTCTCGTTTCAAACGTTATTCCCTTTTTTTTCCCTTTATTCGTTGTTCACTTTTTTACGTGTTCTTATAAGCGTATTGTATGCAAATCAACTAATTAAGCGTAGTTTTAAGTAATTTAATTATTTCTTTTATTCATTACTATTTTGCTTTTCCAGGAAATACTACTATAAAAATAAGTTGTTTAACATTTGCTTTTTTTCTTATAATATTGGTTAACTAAGGAATAATTGTAGTATTTATATTAGTATTTAGACCCGTGCAAAATGCACGTGAAATTCTAATTGTTCGGGCAAATTAAAAGTCCACGTGATACAAAAGTTATTGGATTTTTCAGAATAATCTTATCCCGTAAAACTCAGTTAAGAGTAAACAATTGTGATTTGAGTATTTTGGGTCACTTTTTTAAGTAAATCTATGACAAATAAGTTTTAATACATTATTCCCTAATTATGTGATTACTAAGTATAGACTGATACCCCCAACGTTTTTATTATTTAACTCGAGAATTTCAAACTCATTATTCTATTTTTATAATCCATGTATTTACATGAAAAATAAAATAGTTCAAAAGTTCGCTCAATAATATTTGGAAAAATTGCTTCTAATAATACAATCTTTTCATGGTTCGCAAATAATAAAGAACCTTTCGATTATTCTGAAATAATGCAACCGTTATACCCCATTTATTTTAAATGAGACAAGTTACCGGTAACCCGAACAAAAGGTATTTTTTTCATCAAAACTCTTAATTCTAATTAATTATAATAAAAATTAAAAAAAAAAAAATTAACCTTCTCCTCCCCCACCCTCCCCTTCGCCACACACAGCCACCCCGCACCCACAACCACCACCTCCTTTTCCTTCCCCGGCCACAAAACCACCTTCCTCCTTTTTTCCTTTCCCAGCCACGAACCACAACCACCATCACCAGCCACCACAACCACCGTCAACCACCTTGAAACTTCAACCAAACCCAAAATCACCACCAACCACCGCCAACCATTCCCAAAACACCATCAACACCCTCAAACCACCTCTTCCTCACTGAGAACCACTACCCAAATCCGCCCAAAATACCACCACCATCATGGCCGAACACAATCATCCCAACAGCCGCATCATCCCCACTTAAACCACCTCTTCCTCATCGAAAATCACCAATAACCTACCCCAACCCTCGATTACCACCAAAACCCACCAATAAACCATAAGCAAGGGACCAGGGTTTTGATTTCTGAAGGAATACAAGGATGGGGAACTGGGGATTGGGGAAGGAAGGTTTGTTTGTTTTTGCACTACAACAAGTTTCAAAACATTATTCCTTACTTATGTACTAACTAATAAGTATAGACCCATACCTATAATTATTATCAATGCACTCGGGTGCACCGTGCGCATGGTGCACCCAGTGGTATTATTGTAACTAACGCGAAAATCTGGGCAACAGTATAAGTATTAAAAGCGTGCCCCAATACCATATAGATAGTTTAGCTCAGTTCGTCTTGAGGTTTATGTGATTGGCAGTTGGTCATGGGTTCGACTCCCATATCAACCATTTATAATTTTTTTTTACGTTTGTCTTTTCCTCCTCTTTTGGCTTTGAATCTCATTGTTTAAATTTTTTTTTGTTTTTCATGTTTCTTCCATAGTCTTTATTCTTATTTTAGCTTTTTTTATTTTATCTTTTTCAATTATTTTGCATATTGTTGTACTATAATTAGGTTTTTTGGAGGGATGTTGTACTATAATTGTTATTTTTAAATTTATAAGAAATTTATTTTACGGGTAGAATATATAATTATTAGGAAAAATTGACAAGAACAGGTCAAACTATTGGCCATCTTCTATAAACAGGCCAGACTATGGGCCTGTTCTCTTCGGCTAATTCTAGCTGAACTGAACTGAACTAAACTGAACTGAACTTATTGGAGCTGAACTGAACTGAACTGAATTGAACTTATTGGAGCTGAACTCAACTGAACTGAACTGAATTGAACTTATTAGAGCTGAACTGAACTGAACTGAATTTATTAGAGCTGAACTGAACTGAACTTATTGGAACTGAACTGAACTGAACTTATTGGAGTTGAACTAAACTGAACTGAACTGAATTGTTGAATTAAATTGTAATATATATATAAATAATAATTATATAATAATTATTATGAATATTAAATAATAAGTAATAATAATTCTAAGTACTAATAGTTAAACTAATAATTTGGAATAATATCAAATGAATAATGATAATATTATTTTTAATGTTATTAAATGATAGTTATAAATGAATAAATAATAATAATAATGATAAATTAATTTTTAAAATAATAATTACTGATAATAATAATAATAATAATAATTAATAATGAGTAATTACTATTATTATTATTATTATATATTAATACTTGATGATAATGATATAATAACAATAATGTCTAAGAAGTAAATTAATATTACCATTATAATAATAATTAGCTTAAAACATGGGTTTATGTGTGCTTCTAACCAAACCACAATTTGTTGTGGTTGATCGATGATAGAGATACGTCAAACCCCACCACAAACCGCCAAAGTATCTTTAATATACAACGTAATGACAACGTTGTACCATAAATAGTATTGTAGTATTATTAGCAACTTTGTAATTTTTTCATATCTTCTAGATTTTTGTAGCTTACTTGTATAATGTAATAATGAATATTTAGTCGGTAAAATAAAACAACAATTGCAAATTAGAATACTCGTATTGACATGAATTTTAGTTAGCTCGCGCACCAACCCAAACCTTGCTCAGCCATAATAATAATAGTAATAATAATGAGTAAAGATATAATAACAAAAATAATATATATAAATAATAATAATAACAATAATAATATAATAACAATAATAATAAGTAAAATAAATTAGACCAATAATAATATATTAAACAAAAGGGTTAAATAATAAATCGAGTTGAACTGAACTGAACTTATTGGAGCTGAATTGAACTGAACTACTGAACTTATTGGAGCTGAACTGAACTGAAATGAACTGAACTGAACTTATTAGAGCTGAACTGAACTGAACTGAACTTATTAGAGCTGAACTGAACTGAACTGAACTGAACTTATTAGAGCTGAACTGAAATGAACTTATTAGAGCTGAACTGAAAATAAGCTGAACAAGAACAGGCCCTATGGATAATCCATGAACAGTCCAAACTATGACACCCATCTTCCATAAACAGGCCAAGTGACGTAGTAATCAGGTAAAAAAAAAATTCTTTTTTTTTTAATTTTAATAACCTGATTTAACTTTAAAAAAAAAAAAAAAACAAAAGCCCACCCCACCCCTTGCCAGCCCTCTTCCCCACACCCACACCACCACAAACTCCATTAACACCACCACAAACAAAAACAAAACCTTCCCCCCACCCCACTCCCCTGCCAGCCCCCTTCCCACCCCTGTTTTAGTTTCCCCTAACCCACGGACCTAACCCACGGACACCACCACCCCACCCACTAGTACCGTCCGACACCACCACCTCACCCATCAGTACCAATCAAATCCATCACCCTACCATCAAAACCCACCAAAATGTCCTCCAGCACCACCGTCTACACCAAATTTGCCGCCATAACCATCAGAAAACCATAACCCGCCCACCTATCTGCCACCAGAATCCACCGATCATCCATAATCAATCGAGAGTTCGACTGCAAAAATTCTCTTTTGACCCTCTTCACTACTCCTGAAGTATACAATCAATCTAACAATATAAGTAGAGGGAGAAACCAAGTTCGTTCCTATTTCCTTTTTAATCCCCAAAATCTAACATTTCGTATTTCCTTTTTAATTTCCTAAAATCTAACTTCTTACCATGCTGTGTTTGTGCGCTAGTGTAGGTATGCAATCAATCTAAACTTGTGTTCATTATTGTACAACAACTAATGTCCTTCTACTCCATTGTTGCTGCAGATTTGTCAGGCCTTTGAGGATGAATGAGCAGAGAATAGACGAATATATTGAAGGAAAATATGGGAAATTAGGTGTTGATCGGTATTTTCTGATAAACTTATTTTTGTTGTTGAATTTTTCTGGGTTTTGTGTACTGGATGTGGTGGTTGCTAGGGAGGGGGAGGTGGAGAGAGAATGAAGGGTGGGCTGCTGGGATTTCAGGGAGGGAGGAGTCTGGAGAAAAAAAAGGAAAAAAAATTTCATTAAAAAGGTCACGTGCTAGTCACGTGACCTCTAGTTTACCTGCTACAACAGGTTATCAGGTAACTGGGACTGTTTATGGAAGATGGGTGTCATAGTTGGGACTGTTATTGGATTATCAATAGTCTGGACTGTTTATAGAAGATGGTCAATAGTTTGGCCTGTTCTTGTCAATTTTTCCTAATTATTATAACACGCCTTTTTTCTTTTTAATATTTTCCATATTTTTTTACAATATATTTTAAAAAAAATAAAAATAAAAAACTTATTTTATTCTTCTTTTCTTCTCCACTCACTAACTTTTTTCATCTCTTAAAATACATTTCACTCATTTCATCAAATGAGCAATCGTTTTTGTGCAGCAAGATCCGTAAACATTCTGATCACAATCGAGCGATTTTATTTTACTCATTTGATCAAATGAGCAATCATTTTTGTGCAGCAAGATCAGTAAACATTCTGATCACAGTTGAGCGGTTTATTTTACTCATTTGATCAAATGAACAATCTATTTACAAAGGAAGATCGGTAAAGATTTTGATCTTGAGTGAAGTAAGATAAATCTACTCATTTTGTATTAATTAAAAACAAACAGTGAGAGTAAAAAAACAAGGAAATGAGCAACATGATTTTCAAAGGAAAACATGAAAAAATATGTTTGATATAATTCACATTATGATTTGATATTGAGTGAGTTTAATTAACTCTACTCATTTACAAAATGAACAGTTTTATTTTACTCATTTTGATCAAATGAGCAGTTTATTTTATCTTGGAGATAAATCAATATGCTCATTTTGACATATGAGCATGTTGGTTTCGATAAGTAAACATTCTAATGTCAAGTGAGGTAAAATAAATCTGCTCACTCACAAAATGAACAGTTTTATTTTACTCATTTGATCAAATGAGCAGTTTTAGTTTACTCATTTGATCGAATGAGCAGTTTTATTTTACTCATTTGATCAAATGAGCAATCTTTTTTACACAGGAAAATCAGTAAACATTTTGAACTTGAGTGAGGTAATGAATTTGCTCATTCACAAAATGAGCTGTTACTATGACTTAAGTTTTTCTTATTATATTCTTCTTTTCTTTTCCACTCTCTAAATTTTTCCAATTCTTTTTTGAATGTGGAGAAATAAAAACTAAACAAACAATAAGATACCCATTGAAAAATTAATGAAATAAGAATTATAGCTTTGAAATGAGTAAATTTGTTACTTAGTGCAAAAAGGTCCTTAAATGAGCAAAAAAACTCTTGGAATATTGCTCATTTAGTGAAATTATTAACAATATCACTGAATATTTATGGTGCAAAAAATAATTTAAATGAGTAAAACATCCTTATAATGAGCAAACATTGTCTTATTTTACGATGTAGAATATATAATTATTTTAAATTCACTTTAATTTTTAAGCTTACAATATATCACTAGAATGAACAATACATAGTTCGAATGAGCGATGTATCTTAAATGAGCAAATTAAATGTCTATTTCTAATGTCTTAAAATAAAAAATAAATAGTCATAAAAAAGAAGAAAATAACAATAATATTTTCTAATTTGTAGTAGTTTAACACTGGTTCGTGGAAAATATAAATGAGTAATTTATCTTTTAAATGAGCAATTATATAAGTCTTTATTGATTAGTAAACATGTATATACTGTTATTTTCTAATGTTTTACTGACGAATATATTACTAAAATGAGCATTATATATATCAAATGAGAAATATATCTTAAAATGAGAAAATATATTTTCTAATGTGTTAAAATATTTACCAAATAGAGTAATCGGTTATAATATAAGTAAATGAGCAATATTGTTTTCGAATGAGCAAATAGATTATACTTGAACTTGAAAAATAACTAAATGAGCATCGTAACTTTCAAATGAGCAATATAAATTTTAAATGAGCAATAATATATTTCTTTTTAAAAAATAGGAATAGAGGGGATTCGAACCCACGTCCCTCTAACGAGGAGAGAGTATAGAGGTCTAACCACTGAGATAGCTTTCATTTAGTGATGTAAAATGGAAGGAAATAGTATTAGAGATGTTTTGCTGAAGTTCGCGAAAATTACCACGGGTGTACAGTGCATGGTCTCACTGATACCCCTAACGTTTTTATTGTTTAACTCAAGAATTTCAAACTCATTATTCTATTTTTATAATCCTTGTATTTAGATGAACTTAGTTCAAAAGTTCGCCCAATAATATTTGGAAAATTTGCTTCTAATAAAGCAACCTTTCGATTATTCTGGAATAGTGCAAACTTTATACCCCATTTATTTTAAATGAGACAAGTTGCCGGTAACCTGAACAAAAGGTAGTTTTTAATTAAAACTTTTAATTCTAATTAACTATATAATAAAAAATTAAAAAAAAACAATTAACCTTCCCCTCCCCCATCCACTGCCAACCCCCCCCCCCCCCCCTCCCCTTCGCCACATACAAGCATACAGCCACACCCCACCCACAACCACCACCTCCGTTCCCTTCCCCGGCCACAAAACCACCTTCCTCCTTCTTTCCTTTCCCAGCCACGAACCACAACCACCATCACCAGCCACCGCAACCAGCATCATCCACCTTGAAACTTCCATCAAACCCCAAATCACCACTAACCACTGCCAACCATTCCCAAAACACCACCAACACCCTGAAACCACCTCTTCCTCACGGAAAACCACCACCCAAATCCGCCCAAAATACTACCACCATCCTGGCCGAAACAATCAACCCAACAACCACACCATCCCTACTTAAACCACCTCTTCCTCATCGAAAATCACCAATAACCTACCCCCACCCTCGATTACCACCAAAAACCCACCAATAAACCACCTCCACCATCGATAACCACCGAAAACCCACCACCCGAATATGCATCTTCAAAGTCTGAAATCTACACCACCACCGTCACCATCTTCAACGTTTGAACTCTCCTCCACCATCATCGGAGATGGAGGATTTGCCGGCGTTTTCAGATTTTTCGGGGAGATAACGAGAATGGAGAGAAAGATGAGAGATGTGGCAGGGGTGGAGAAGAGCGTTTTTACGGGGGAGGGGTTTATTTTGTTTTTTAATTTTTTTATAAAATATAGTTATGAGAGCCAATCATTAAGTGACACGTATCCCATTTAACCCATACTTTAGGTTGTAACCGGTTTTATCTCGTTTAAAATAAATGGGATATAAAGGTTGCATTATTCCAGAATAATCGAAAGGTTGCTTTATTATTTGTGAACCGTCAAAAGGTTGCATTATTAGAAGCAATTCTTCCATAATATTTTACTACTACCGGTCACCTAAACCTTTTCCAACTTGTCAATTGTGTTTTGATCATTATAACCTGTTAGAAAAGGTTCTTTTAAAAAGTTAGCTAATGTTATAATCAATTGGTCGGATTATCTTATATAATGAGTTGTTAGGAAAAATAGTCAAAATTGAAAAATATACTCCTTTACGAATAGGGACATTGATATTGTGTACGTTTGCTTATGTATATCGTTGATCACGAATATCTCCAATTGTACATGAATAGAAATTATAAATAGTTGATATTATAAAAGTGCATATTAAGATGAATTAAGCAAGATCCCACATAAATATGTTTTTCTTACATAAAAAAAACACAAGATGGTGAAACAACATAATATGAATAGTATAAAAAGTCAAATCATCTATTAAAAGAAACCCAGAAATCTGAAAAGGTAAAATGGCCAAATTTAATTTAACAATATATTGGATGAATACCTCCAACCTTTCTATTGCTCTAACCCGCGAGCAGGCCCAGTGGTAAGGGAGTGCAAGCAGTGCCTCTGCACAGGGCCGCAATTCTGAGAGGGGCCCAAATTTTGTCCAAAAGCCCAAAAATTTCATTGGATCAAACTTAACAAAGAAAGCAGCTAAACAACGTATATTCCTCAGATTTTTCACACCATAATTAAGCAAAACCTTTCCATCTTCCTCCTTAAATTTCCCTCTCAAAGTTTTATAGTTTCCAAATTAAAGTTAATCAAATCCCAAGAAATCTTCTCCCATTTTCCATGAATTCCTCCTATCTCCCTTTCTCAAAATTTCAACCGCAATTAAATCAAAAAAATTTCAAATCTTTTGGGTTTTCCATGAATCAATTAAATCTCCCTTTGATCTTGAATCAAATCATTCAACGATTAGTTTTTTGATATTATAAATTAAAACTGATGCCTCATTGCCTCCATACCTCTTCAACAACCAAAGTCTTGATAATCAGGTGAGTTCCTCTGTTCCAAGTCTCTAATTCTCGATCTAGAATGTTATACATTGATTCTCTTTTTATTGCTTGATGTTTTACTGAAAATTAATTTGTATATGTAATTCTCATATTGCTTTGTTTTCTGTTTTGATTTTTGGATGAATTCGATAATCAGATTAATTGAATTTGTGTGGTTGTGATTAAAAAATTGTTGTAATTGTTATTGTTAGTTGTCATAATAGATTAATAAGTTTTTCGTCTTCGGATTGTGATAATTTTTTTTATCAGATTGGTATTTTTTCAAATCAATTTTACAAACTGTGTTAGTGTCATTGTTTTTTTCCGCAAGAAGTAAAGCAGTAATGTTTATGTTTACTTTTTCAAATTGTGATAAGCATGAATTCCTGGGTACACAATTGCACATCACACAAAATGTTAATCAATGTTATGAAAATATATTTGAATATCAAAATGATAGTTGTCACTTATAATTACGTTTACAATAAATTTCATTCTATTGTGGAACTCTATGCTCAAGCTGCTGCTTAGATGCCTTATATTAAGACTAGTTTAGTCAGTTTAGAGTTAGTATGAATCTATTGTATATTTGTATCAGATCCAGTTGTATTTGTCTTTGAAATAACATAATTTGCTATTATAGTAGTAATATGTTTGGTTTTTTTTAATTATAGTAGAATATTTACTTATTGGTCTCAAAATTTTCCAAGCATATCCACTAACTCTATTGTTTTATTTGAAGGTTAAATCTGAGATGGCCTAATTTAATCGGGGGAAAAAATTTTGGGGGCCTAATTTAATTACTAGCACAGGCCTCCATATCGTTTGAGACGGCACTGCCCGTGGTTTCAAGCTCATTGTTGATATTCAAATTTCGGAAAAAATTGTTATTCTATTTTCTCTGTGGATAACTTTCATATGTATTATATGATTATAGCCCATATATGTTTTTTTAAAATTCAAGTTCGATTAATAAATCTATTTGTTTGACATTAACATCAACTTCTCATCATATGCTGTATTATTTTGAAATCATTCTTGAATTTTTCTAAATTTAAATTTTCTTAAAATGAAAAAATGAGACATAACATTATCTTAACCCCTTTTATACAAATAGATATTATTTCCTATATGTTGTATCCCTATTAATGACTTTTATATAAAAAATTATGATTAGTAAGTGTCCAAAAAAATAAAAAATTTAAAATATTAAATTATCCACATTTTAGAAAGGCTTTTATCCTATTAATCAAATATTTCTCCAAATATTTTGATTTTAACATTTTATCCTATTTATATGATTTGATTTCATTGATAATTTCGCTCATATGAAATTTAAAATAGTTGATTGCAATCTCTTAATTTTATACATAGTTATATTTATAAGATTGGTAACGTGAAAGTCAAACAGTGTAGATGAAAAGAAACAGAGATATTACTTGTTCAAAACTAAATTTTAGAATTGAATAACAAACTGTTTGCTCATTTAAGATACATCGCTCATTCGAACTATGTATTGTTCATTCTAGTGATATATTGTGAGCTTAAAAATTAAAGTGAATTAAAAAGAATTATATATTCTACACCGTAAAATAAGACAATGTTTGCTCATTATAAGGATGTTTTACTCATTTAAATTATTTTTTGCTCCATAAATATTCAGTGATATTGTTAATAATTTCATTAAATGAGCAATATTCTAAGAGTTTTTTTGCCCATTTAAGGACATTTTTGCACTAAGTAACATATTTACTCATTTCAAAGCTATATTTCTTATTTCATTAATTTTTCAATGGGTATCTTATTGTTTGTTTAGTTTTTATTTCTCCACATTCAAAAAAGAATTGCAAAAATTTAGAGAGTGGAAAAGAAAAGAAGAATATAATAAGAAAAAATTAAGTCATAGTAACAACTCATTTTGCAAATAAGCAAATTTATTACCTCACTCAAGATCAAAATGTTTACTGATCTTCCTGTGTAAAAAAGATTGCTCATTTGATCAAATGAGTGAAATAAAACTGCTCATTCGATCAAATGAGTAAACTAAAACTGATCATTTGATCAAATGAGTAAATTAAAACTGCTCATTTTGTTAATGAGCAGATTTATTTTACCTCACTTGAGATTAGAATGTTTACTTATCAAAACAAACATGCTCATATGTCAAAATGAGCAGATTGATTTCTCTCCAAGATAAAATAAACTGCTCATTTGGTCAAAATGAGTAAAATAAAATTGTTCATTTTGTAAATGAGTAGAGTTAATTTAACTCACTCAATATCAAATCATAATGTGAACTATATCAAACATATTTTTTCATGTTTTCCTTTGAAAATCATGTTGCTCATTTCCTTATTTTTTACTCTCTCTGTTTGTTTTTAATTGTTACAAAATGAGTAGATTTATTTTACTTCACTCAAGATCAAAATCTTTACCGATCGTCCTTTGCAAATAAATTGTTCATTTGATCAAATGAGTAAAATAAACCGCTCAATTATGATCAGAATGTTTACTGATCTTGCTGCACAAAAATGATTGTTCATTTGATCAAATGAGTAAAATAAAATTGCTCGATTGTGATCAGAATGTTTACTGATCTTGCTGCGCAAAAACGATTGCTCATTTGATCAAATGAGTGAAATATATTGTAAAAAATGGAAAAAAGTTAGTGAGTGGAGAAGAAAAGAAGAATATAATAAGATTTTATTTAAAATTGTTTTAAAAATAATTGTAACAGAGTATGGATAATATCAAAAAGAAAAAAGGCGTGTTATAATAATTATATATTCTACCCGTAAAATTAATTTTTTAGAAATTTAAAAATAATAATTATAGTACAACATCCCTCAAAAAAAATAATTATAGTATAACAATATGCAAAATAATTGAAAAAGATAAAATAAAAAAAGCTAAAAAGTCAAAAAAAAAATGTAAAAAGTTGGAGAGTGGAAAAAAGAAAAAGAATATAATAAGAAAAAAATAAATAAGTCAAAACTTGTACTGTTAGCGTATTGTTCAAAAAAAAGTTTATTTATTATCTCTATTAGAAATTATTTTTTGCTCATTTTATTATTCAGTAGTATTGTTAATAATTTCATTAAATGAGCAATATTCTAAGAGTTTTTTGTTCATTTAAGGAACTTTTTGCATTAAGTTAGAGAGTGGAAAAGAAAAGAAGAATATAATAAGAAAAAAAGTCAAAAAATATAAATATTTGGAAACTGGAAAAAAGAAGAACAATATAATAAGAAAAAAAAATAGTTCAAAAGCGTGAGAGTTGGGAGTCGAACCCGCGACCTACTCCCAGACTCCAAGTTGTTAGGCGCGCAAGTGGAGACCAACTGAGCCAACTTCATTTGTTGGATATTTTTGTGCTTATTTTATTTAAATTTCACCAGAATTTCGCAAAAATTACCATAATGCCACCGGGTGCACCATGCGCACGGTGCACCCGGGTGCATGATAATACTTGTATCAAATTGAGATAAAAGGAGTATCAAATTCTATTTTTAATCGGGTCATATTGAGTAATGAAAAAATCGTATTCAAATCGAGTTTCTGTCGATTGAATTGGGTTTGATTTCGAATATACATAATTTAGATTTCGGGTAAGAATCGGTTTGAAACATCCCAAAAAGGAAATGGGAACATCAAATTGAGACAGAGGGAGTATTAAGTTCCATTTTTAATCAGGACATATTGAGTAATGAAAAAATCTTATTTAAATTGAGTTTATGTCTTAAATCTGGGTTTGATTTCGATTTTGCATAATTTAGATTTCGGGTAAAAATCGGCTTGAGTTATTTGGATATTAGATTGATTTTAGATCGAGTTAGTTTTTTAATCGGATTACATTTATCACGTATACAATTATTTAAATTATCTAAATCATATATTCTAAAAAATTTGGCCCTTAAACAAAAAATTTCAAGATCCGCCATTGACTACTTCCTTACCTTAAATATCTTCCTATTTACTTTATTGGATGGGTTTGAATTTGGAAAATGATAATGCGTGATTTCGGTACAAGTTCCCAATACCATTTTAGCCAATGTATTTAATTCTTAAATACAACCGTATAGAGTACTTCATATCATTACCCTATAAATGTATAACTTCTTATATTATCTAAAATTTGTAATTGAATTCAATAATGATGAAAAGGTATGCATTGAAGACTATGAAAAGCAACTGGGATGGAGCATATGCGACAAAGAAAGTCGAATTTTGATCTCATATCCTTAGCAAAAAATAAAAAATATTGAGAATTTAACCAAAAAAAAAAGGAGTAGAATTTAAGAATTCTTCCGAATTATCAGCATAAAAACAAGTAATTTACATTGAAAAAATATTAAGAAGCATCCAATACAGATTGGATAATGGACAAATCCACAACAAGGAATAAATATTAAAGTAGAAAGCATGAAAAGTTACTTAGAATGAGAGGAGGAAGCAGGACGGGGTCAGGAGACAGGATGCAAGTAGCAAGATCGCGTCGTTGCGACGAGGCGAGGCTTGGTGGTGGTCCGGTGCAGCTGGGTTAGCCGACAGGCGGCTGGGGAGGAGAGACCAAGGGAGACTTGGAGGTGAGGCGGACTGGCGGAGGCCAACGACAATCCTAAACAGAAGACTTTGGTTGTCTGCCTTTAGTTTTTTTTGGCTCTTGGAACTGTTTTTCTGTTTTTTGGGCTTTCGGCTTTGAGGAGACCTGGCAACTGATCCGACCCGACCCAAAACGACCTAGAATAGCCCGATCCGAGATAACTGAAATTAAATAGGAAAAACTAGGACCGGTAATGGGTTGGGTTGGGTTGGGTCGGCTTTTATATACGTGTTGGTATAAACGGGTTGGAATTCTTGTAATCCAATATGACATGTTTAGATAATTGAGTTGAAAATTTCAGCCCAACCTTATTAGTAATTAAATAGGTCAGCCTTTCGGTTGATCCAATTATGTTTTGGTCAACCCAACATGATAATCAAACGACTTAACCTAGGTCAACCTGATATTTGACACATTCAAGTTTTTAATTATCAATTCACTATTCCTCTATATATGTACTCTCAACTAGCAGAGTTTAGGTTAGATGTTAATTGTTAAGTAAGATCCTGCATTCTCAATTCACTTCTCACCAAAAAACTAGCAAAGCGACAAGTTTTAAAGTGTTTACTTTAAAACACAAACGCAGAAAAAACTTAACTTTAAGTTAATTAGTTACAACCCAAAATAAAATCAAGAAAAATTCAAATTAATTAGAGAATGCAATGTTGTAATCTTGAAAAGAAGTATAAGGTTTTACACTTTCACTTTTTAGTCTTTTTCTCTTTGGCGGCTAGACAACCAAAATATGAACTCATGAAATTAGCATCGAGAATGAAAAATAAGGTAGAAAATGGCGTTACGGTTTTTCTACTATGCTTAGTGGTTGGTGGGCTTAAGCCTTAGGGTTTTTTTATGCTCAAGCCAAATTTAAAAGTTCAACACAAAAATTGTAATTTTCTATACTAAATAATGTAGCCATACCGAAAGGACGCACCACATCGCTTTATATCATTATATATAGATAATTAATAATTACTTTTTAATAAACAATAATTAAAAATAATAATTTTATCCTAAATACAAAAGTGCAATCCTTATCTAAAACAACTATCAATATGAAAAAAAATATTATAACTTTCATTTCAAATCATTATATATAGATAATTAATAATTAATTTTTAATAAATAATAATTAAAAAGAATATTTTTATCTTAAATACAAAATTACATTCCTTATCTGAAACTACTACCAATATGAAATTATAAAATTATCATAAATTTCATTTAAAATCTCATAAAATTATAAGTTTTGCATCGTTAGATTATACTCGAAAATTACTTTGAATCAAGATTCACTCATGATATGTTTTTCTAGTACTCCAAAAAAAAAACTTATATTTTACCTATTTTGGGCATATCCTATTTGGAATAAGTAAGCTGAACTGAACTAAACTGAATTGAATTGAACTGAACTAAAAGAAATAATGAAATGTGAGAGTAAAAGTATTGGCAAGAGTTGCACTAAACTGAATTGAATCGAAGTGAAAATAAGCTGGGGAAAATAAGCTCGCTATGGCTCTGTTCTTTTCAACTTATTTAGGCACTTAAGTGCTTATTTCAAAAATGATCAGATCAGATCAGAAAAGATAAGATAAGATCAGATCAGAAAAAATCAAATCAGATAAGAAAAAAATAAGAACAAAAACACAACTATGACAAATTTAGATCAGATCAATCAGATAAGAAAGATTTAGCTCAGATTAGGTTAGATAAGAAAATTTTGACCCAGATCAGAAAAATCTAGATCGGATCAAATAAGAATAGTTCAAACCAGATTAAAAAAATCATATCAGACGTAAAGAACAAGTCCTATATAGACAAAAAGTACTTCAGTCGGTAAGCTAAAAAACAAATAACTTACTTTCCTTATAAAATTGACATTAATAATCCCATCTATGGTCGTTCTGTCAAGAATAATCCCAACTATGGGTTATTCCTGTATAATCCCAACTACAGGGGAGATCCGCCACAAATGCTCCAGTGACATGTTTCAACATGTAAAACCCGATTACTTGGTTACATGAAGTGCACGTGACCCTTAATGATCTTTTTTTTACCTTAAACTTACAACCCAAACTAATTTAAATTCAATCAAGTTTAGGTAAAATAAATGTACTAGCATAGTCGAGTTAAAGTTAGGATTCTCATTAAGTTCGATTGAGTTTGATTCCTTTTAAGTAATTCATATTAGTTGAGAATACCGTATAGAAATCTTAAGACATCTCACGAGCATTGCCCATGTTAGAAACTAGTTAGATACTATATTTTTAATGGGTTAAACAGTTGACCCAACTTATTTATGTAAACGCTTAGTTTATTTTTGGGTTGATAATTTCAATCCTGACCCGACCTCTTTAATTAAATGGGGTAAACAGGTTAACCCAGTTAATTAAATAGGTTAAAAATCTCAAACTAACCTGCTATAAATGGGTTGAGTTCGGATTGGGTTGGCACGTTGGGTCAGCTTTTGCCATCTTTAGGAAAAACCTTAAAATAATATGGTAGTTGTTGTTGATTGTTGTCGAATTGAGCTTTGTTAAAGTTGAAAACCTTATTAAGAAACTAGTTTATGACCCGGGCAATGCCCGAGTTGGGTTTTATTTAGTTATAATTTCCATTATATCTAAATTTCAGTGTTAAACACTTTAAGATTAACCAAATATTTTAAACTAATTAGTAAACCGATAGATATCAGATTTCGGTTGTTATTTACATATAATTCTCATCCGACTAAAGTAAAAATTGTTTAATGTTTAAAGGATTCTTATATTAAGAGCTCATAATTTTCTTTATCTCGAACTTAGAATTACTTTCTTTTATAGATATAGTAGTGTCCTTCTAAAAATAGTCATTATATGCTTTAGTGGTTTGAAAAATAAAATAAATTGAAGTTAAAGTTGTTATAATACACAAATGTTACTTTGGTAAAGTTAACTCTCAAAATAAAATAAAAAGCACAACAAACATGTTTCCTTTAGACTATTATTGATATTATCGATATTATTGAGTCACATAATTACTCTTTTTCACTTCTATTTCTTCTATAAATTCATCAATTCAGTTGAAGAACTTGTGCTACAATAATTATACTATGATTGCTTATTCTCATCAGATCAACATGGGTTGAGACGTCCAAATGAGCAATGAGCAAAAATATAGCCTTGGGTGTACCATGCTCATAATACACACGGACGTATAATTGCTTCTTATCCATGGAGATTATTTAGTTTGAGATTATAATGCATGGTTTCCTTTTGGGTTTGATTTGCGTACCAATTTCGAGATGTATAAATCTATATTCCCAACTTAAATTGCATGTATAAATATATTTACATTATTTTTTGTGGTTCGTGTTTGACAATAATCTGCATTGGTTTGATATTACATGTATCATCAAGATTCATTACGTTGCACATGTTTACTTGAAATTCTCTTACTTGGGACTATCTTTGAGTAGTAGGTACTTGTGTCGCCTAGTTGATAGTTGACCAAATAGGGATATCTTTTTTGAAAAAAGATGTAAGGTATATATCGAAATATATTTTTGAGAAATCAACTTAAATTTTTTAATACTTATTTTATTAATTAATGAGTGACCAAATTTTTTTTTGGGAAATTCGATATGGTGAACTTGTAGTATTGTGTTTTCTACATGGTGGAATCAAAATATTTTGACTTTCCAAAATGTCTCTATGATTTTGTATATGCAACTATAGTGACCTTATGGAATTGTTTTTTTTTCCATATGATAAAAACAAAATATCTAGATTTTCTAAAATGACCTTTTGATTTTGTATATTTTGTGTTAGGGTGCACCAACTATCATTTAACAACTGAAATAATATTTTAACTGACCTAACTCTAATTGATGCACCCAAATAAAAATCCCCTTTTACCCCATGTATTTCGTAGGATATGCAGGTTCTTCAATTTTAAAACATCATTTGGAATTTCCTTCCAAACAAAAAATGCCCTTAATACCGCCTCTGTGCATGATTACTATCATAACAATTAATATAAATGATATTATCCATCACTGCGCAATTTGGATTCTTTTATAACTATGTGTTTAATTTTTTTAAAACTTATTTTTATTAATTAATGAGTGATCTAGTTGATACCTTTAGTAAATATAAGTTGTTGTTTTTTTTGCAATTCCAGAAAACATATCATAAGTGGATCTTGATTTAGAGTATTTTTCACGAATCTAATGGTGCAAAAAACAAATTTTTCTGAGATTTGAAATGAAAGTTATGGTTTATTTTATAATTTTATATCAGTTGCAGTTTTAGGTAAGGATTAGTTGTAGCTTTAGATAGGGAATGTGATTTTTATTTGATATAATCATTTTTTTAATTATTGTCTATTGAAAATTAAATTAATTAATTAATTATGAATAATAAAACATATCATAAGTGGATCTTGATTCAAAGTATTTTTCGAGACGAATCTAACGTTGCAAAGATTAAAATTTTTTGAGATTTAAAATGAAAGTTATGGCTTATTTTATAATTTTATATCAGTTGTAGTTTTAGATAAGGATTAGTTGTAGCTTTAGATAAGGAGTGTAATTTTTATTTAAGATATAATTATTTTCTTTAATTATTGTCTATTGAAAATTAAATTAATTAATTATTTATATA
The DNA here is from genome assembly GCA_947645195.1 of Patellifolia procumbens. Taxonomy (NCBI): domain Eukaryota; kingdom Viridiplantae; phylum Streptophyta; class Magnoliopsida; order Caryophyllales; family Amaranthaceae; genus Patellifolia; species Patellifolia procumbens. The sequence continues at coordinate 830,371 of CANSGD010001295.1, read as the reverse complement.
TAATGACGTGGAGCGATGTGGTAGCTCCTTTCGGGACGGCTTTATTATCTAGTATAGATAGTTGCATGGTGCAGATGGTTATTCCCAATTTTTCCTTTCAACAAACATGAATATATTTCTATAACCTTAGTTTTCTATGCAATTATTAGAAACGTGAAAAATGTCTTGTTCAAGGGAGAAACAAAATGTGTTCAAGACCAATAATGCAAAAAAGATGTCGATTGTTAATTTTCATGTGGTCTATGTAACAGGACCACATAATTATTGTACCAAACGAGCTCCAACTCTATAAATTCACTCCAAATGTCACCCACTGAAGTCACACTAAGAGTTTCAAAGGAACAAAACAAAGATCAAGATGAAAAGAAAAGCTGTTACTAGTAGTGTACTTGAACTAGTAATAGTGATTATTTCACTGGTTCTATTATCAGTATTAAGTCATGGTGAAGCCTTGCAATGTGGGGAGGGAGCTGAGGGACGCCTATGCCCTGATGGACTTTGCTGCAGCCGATGGGGCTGGTGCGGTACATCTGATGCTTATTGTGGTGAAGGATGTCAAAGCCAATGCGGCTCACCTTCATCTCCTCCTCTGCCACCAACTCCACCAGCTCCGGCACCATATAGCCCTCTTACTGACATATTCTCTGAAGATCAGTTCAATAATTTTCTCCAGTTTCGTGACAGTCCTGCCTGCCCTGCTAGCGGGTTCTATACTTATTCTGCTTTCATTACTGCAGCTAATTCTTTTCCTGAGTTTGGTAATACTGGTGATTTGGAAACTAGGAAGAGAGAAATTGCTGCTTTCTTTGGCCAAACATCTCATGAAACTACTGGTTTGTTCATCTACTTGTCTATTATATCTTGTTTGTTTGGTTATATTGCTTGTAAGGCTAGGCTTAGGCACAACAAAGAACTGATTGATTGTCAACTGTTGTGAATGGGGGTGATCAAGGAGGATGGCCAACAGCTCCAGGCGGACCGTTTGCGTGGGGATATTGCTTCAAAGCAGAAGTGGGTGCTGGAGGACTGCCTTACTGTGTACCGTCTAACAGATGGCCCTGCGTTCCAGGGAAATTCTACTTTGGCCGCGGACCTATCCAACTTTCTTAGTAAGAATTATGAATATGGATGCATTTTATATACTGCGCATAGCTTGTTTGGTTGACGTAAAAATGTGAGAAGTAGAGATTCTAACAAGTAAAAAATATAAAAGCTTGTTTTGCTGCAAAACATATGAAATCGATCTATTTCCAACAAAGTTTTGAAACAGAATTTGTTATATCTTTCATTCATCCCTACCTGAATATCGTTAAATTAACTCTGCATAATCAAAGTGCATTTGCTTTGTAATAATTATTTGCAGCAACTACAATTATGGGCAAGCAGGAGAAGCACTAGGATTGGACCTCTTAAACAACCCAGAACTAGTAGAAACAGATCCTGTTATATCTTTCAAAACTGCAATATGGTTCTGGATGACACCTCAGGCTCCTAAGCCATCTTGCCATGATGTGATGACGGAGCAATGGACACCGACTCCGGTAGATGTTGCAGCAGGTCGATTGCCCGGATATGGTTTAACCACAAATATAATTAATGGTGGTCTAGAATGCGGCAAAGGAGCAGATCCTAGAGTCGAGAGTCGAATTGGGTTTTACAAGAGATACTGTGACATATATGAGATTAGCTATGGGTCTAACCTTGATTGCTACAGTCAACATCCCTATGGTTTGGCTCTCCTGCATGGAGAAGCATCCATCTAGATTGATATATGCTTCTTCTTTATGGAACTTGATGAAGTTCAAACTATGTATTAACGAATAAGTTTGATGTACGATCAAAATTATTATGTACCTCTGTTTGACTGTTTCAACATAGTAATTAGTTTGTGGGTGTAGGGTGGTATTTTAGGAACCACTAACTTGAAAACGATAATTTGACGCAATCAGAATGCTGGTTAAATTTGTTAATTCGTTACATATGGTTAACACTCTGCTCTCATAAGATAGACACTTTTGGATGAAAAGTTGGAGTCACATAAATGTATGCCAAAAATATTGAAGAAGATAGAGAAGAAGAGTAGTAATAGAAAAAGAATAAATTATCAACTCTCAAAGATAAGACATTTATATACGTAATTTAAGGAAGAGGAAGATTGACCCAATTGGAGATGAATTGAAGAGTTTAAAACCGTAATTGAAGAGTTAAATGTAACGGCCCTAGGAATTCTAACACTAAACCCGAGCATGTACATGAATGATTGACCACGTGCATTTAGGTGTTATGTTAGATTCGTGAAAATAATACTCTAAGATCTTTTACAAAAATGTATGTGTTTTTCACCTCATATAAGTAATAATGAAAATAAATAGAAGAATACATCAAATCTAGTAAACAAAATATCTTGTTGTAATTAAATGTATGTATTATGGCATGAGAGTCTAGAGAGAGGGACGAGTTTGAGGTAGAAGAGTTAAACTAATTAAGGGAGACATTAGGAAACTAACTTAGATATTAATTGGGGTTTTATTAGAATTTATGTTGTTAAAGAATGAGTTTAGAAGCCTATACCGTCCAAAAGAGGAGACCGAAGATAGAAGTTAATTTCAATATCTAACAAGAATTTTGGGAAATTTTTTTTTATCAAAGTCCTTAAAATACCAAATGAAGGCTAATTGGTACAACTGGAACAACACATAGAAAATGACTAAAGTTAACCGATTCTAATAAATCCAGATTAGGAAAAGAATGAGTCTAGGTGATAGCTAAGACATAGGAGAGCAATAATAAATCAGCTAACCATCTTTACTCTCGCCATTAAAACCAGTTGCCCAAACAAGCTCCTCCCCTTAAACCCTCACGTCATTTTGAACGGCTAGTGTTCTTTCTTGTTTTATTATTTTTTCCTTCAATTTTTGCTTAAAGACATGGAAACCCAACTACTTAGACCTTATGCATTTGATTACTTGGAATTAGAGACCTTTGGTGATAAATTTGGAGCTTAAAAAGACCTTCAAAGAAAAAGTTCAGCGAAGGTAAAAATTCAGCTAATCCCCTGTTTATATGGAACTTTGAGTGCAAATTCATGGATTTAGAGGCAAAAACTAAGACATACAATGGCTTTTGATTAGAGGATTGTTGGGAATCAACAGTCGTAGTAAAAAAAAGAAGCCATTTTAGGGGATATTAAAGCCGTGTAAAAACAACTAAGGGACAAGACAGAGGAGAACTTTGATATATGGGGGTAATGTATTTCAATTAAGAAAAATAATTTTACTCCTAAAGGTCATGACTCATGACTCGTGATTTCATATTAAGATTTGCTAAAGTCACCAATAGTTGTGGAGAATATTTCAATCAAGAATATAAAGATATAACACTTGGAATCTAAAGTGGCTAAAGGATGTGGAGAATATATCAATCAACACTAAATCTTGATATGTTCTTAGCCAATCCTTAAGAACAAGTGCTTTAGTTCTATAAATTCATTCCAAATTTCACTCACTAAACTCACACCAAAAGTTCAGGAACAAAAAAAGAAGAAGACAAAGATAAGATGAAACTATCCAACTCTTTTCGTGACATATTTTCTGAACAACAGTTCGAGGAATTTCTCCCAAATCGTAACAATCCTGGTGTCGCGGCTAGGGGGTTCTATACATATTCTGCTTTCATTGCTGCAGCTAATTCTTTTCTTGAGTTTGGTAATACTGGTGATTTGGAAACCAGAAAAAGGGAAATTGCTGCTTTCTTTGGCCAAACATCTCATGAAACTACTGGTTTGTTCATCTTTTTTGTTTAATTAGTCCTTGTTTTTTTGGTTCATAATTGTATTTTATTCAGGTACATGCACAAACTGATTGATTTTTCCATTTTGGTGGATGTGCGTAATAAAGGTGGATGGCCAGAAGCTCCAGACGGACCATATGCATGGGGATATTGCTACAAAGCAGAATTGAATGCTGAAGGAAAGCCGTACTGTAGCCCATCTGACAGATGGCCTTGCGTTCCAGGGAAATTCTACTATGGTCGCGGACCCATCCAAATTTCATAGTAAGTATACGGATGACCATTATTATGTTCGGTCTTCTAGTCTTATTGTTGTACTGTTTGTTTGGTTGATATAAATATAACACGAGACGTAGAATTGTTTAGAGAGTAAAAAATGTGAAGTTGTTTTGCTATCAAGTAACTTGTGAAATTGAGCTATATGTAGGCAATTGTGTTTCTCACAAATTTAAAGAAGTCACCTACCTTTAGTTATTACAACTTCATACCATCAACCAAACAAAATTCTCCACTTCGTACAATTTGCAATTACACCGAAAAATATGACTTCAACCAAACGACAAAAAATTCCATGAAATATTCACTTCTGAACTTTAGTATAACATTCATCCATCGCTAGATTCGTTACCTCAATGACTGATCAGAAAGATCACAATTGACAAACAAGAAGACTTCGTTTGGTATGTACTCATTTTACATGCATTGTTTTAGTGCTAAACTTAACTATTCATATGGTATTCCTAACATAATGTTAGTGCTAATCAAAAGTACATTTGCTTAGTATTGTATCTTTGGGAATAATTATTTGCAGCAACTACAATTATGGGCAAGCAGGAGAAGCACTAGGATTGGACCTCCTAAACAACCCAGATTTAGTAGAAACAGATCCTATAATATCTTTCAAAACTGCAATATGGTTCTGGATGACACCTCAATCTCCCAAGCCATCTTGCCATGATGTGATAACGGGGCAATGGACACCGACTCCGGCAGATATAGAAGCAGGCCGATTGCCTGGATATGGTGTGATCACAAACATAATCAATGGTGGTCTAGAATGCGACAAAGGATCAGATCCCAGAGTTGAGAGTCGAATTGGATATTACAAGAGATTTTGTGATATCTATAAGATTAGCTACGGGTCTAACCTTGATTGCTACAATCAAAGCCCCTTTGGTTAGTTCGGATGTCTTGCTTGCTCGGATAAGCATTGCCTACCAAGATCAATATATGCTTCTTCTATATTATGGAACTTGTTTAGTTCAAACTACGTATTAACTATTACAAATAAGGTTGATGTATGATCAACAGATAACATATATGCACCTTTGTTTAAAACTTATCATATAGCAATAATAAAACGTCCATTGCAAGTTCTTATTATGATCAATGCGCCTTAATCTTTGCGTACGGGCTATGAACCAGCAAAACGGCTACATGCATATGGCTGAGCCGAAATGGGATGAATTCACCATCTTGTTCAGCGGAAAATCCCCCATCAAGCTTATCCTGAGGCTTGCTGGCCATGTCGTGGTTGGCTCGCCTGCCGGCATGGAACTGGAAAGTCAATGTATCCTAGCCACACTTGTTAAGGATTAATAAACTGACTTATGATGTTTAATAGTCATTAAGAATGTACAGACGATTTATTGAGTACCTTATTAGTATAAGACGATTTATCTAACAAAATTTAGGACTACCTTGTACATTACATGAAAGTTTAGGGATATATCATTAATTAGTAAAAAAAAAAAACAATTAATAAAGAAGAATAAATTTATTGAACTAATACCTCTTACATGTATACATGGGCGGATGTATATAGTGATTTGGGTAGACAAGTGTCTACCCAGATTTTATAAAATGAAATAGAATCAGTGATTGAGCATGTGTAATGGTGCAGCTCATTGGTAAAAATTCTGCATTGAAGGTGTGAGATACAAATAGGTCTTGTGTTCAAGTCTACGGAATAGCAACTTCTTCTTTGACCTCTTTTCCCTTAATTTGGTCCTATTCTCTTTCTGCTTAATAAATTTAGGCTTATTATTAGGTTTTAGTGTTTACATTTTGCTAATACTAAAAAATTGCCTATATCAATGTTTCACCCAGTAATTTATTTCTTCTAATCATATGTTTACTTTTTAAACTTTTATTATTTAGGAAGTAATTTTTATTATAACTTATAAAAATTCTTTGAAGTTATGAAAAACAAGTTCATGAAAACATGTTGAATTATTTTCATAATTTGGTGCATACCCACTTTCAATATTCTAGATCCGCCACTGCATGTATACCTAACTAATTTAACTAATTCAGTAGGTCAGACTCATTAGGCATAGAAAAAAAATAATTAAATAAAATATAACCAAAACTGTTACCACTAGACAAAGCCTTAGCCTTTACCAAAACAATAACGGTGTGGAATTTGTTGTCTAATGGATTCAAAAAACGGGTATTCATCTATACGATGATTTAAGCGGTAAACACATAAGACAATATGTAGGCTGCTTTAGACAACAAATTCCATTTTCGCATTTGCCACAAAACTCACTTCTTGAATTCTTGGTAAGTTTTTTTCATTTCTATATTACTGAATTTTTCATTATTACTCCATTTCTTATCAACTAGTCTCTGTATATACGAAGTAGTTCATCTTTGAAGTTCTTGCTAAATCGAATTTTCTTTTCTGTTCTTTTTTGGGTATAAGATCGTGGGTATTAATTTTAATGCATAGATGAATGTGGGGTTCCTCTAGAAATGTATTTTTTTCCGACAACGGTTTCAGTTGATGATTCATGTTAGCCGACCCCAAAAAGGAATAAGGCTTAGTTGTTGTTTATTTGCATTCAAGTGTTTTCTGTGAAATGTTCTGTTTTTTGATGTAAGTGCTAGCATGCAAGTTATTGATAAAGAATCTGTGAGAAAAACTGTATTTTGTAAAAAGATATCATCATAAATTTAGTTAATCTGTTTGAATAATTACTGATTCGCCTGTAATAATTAGTAGTATGAAGTAAACATTTCGATTGCAAAATAAAGTTATACTCCAGTTCATTATTTTGTGGATTCTGTCATTAAGAAATCAATTACTACTGTTACTTTGGTGCAATTTTGTGGAGTATTTTGTTTGGTGAGTTAACAATTACATGATTTGGTAATTAAGGTTAAGAGTTTCGATTAGTAATCCATTACATTTCTTTAATGTTGTATAATTTGCTAATTTTTAATAGTTTATGCTCAATTTCTGATATTCTAATGATAAACTACATGTATAACATAATGAATACTTTCTTTCTTATGGAATTTAGTGTAGATCATTAAGGAATGGGCAAGAAAGTACATATGGACCTGATTTCGCTATTGCCAGACGATATTATCCACAGAATACTGTCGTGTCTTCCCATAAAAGAGGCAGTAAGAACATCCATTTTGTCCAAGTCCTGGAATAAAGTATGCAGATCATACAACTTTTTGGATTATTTGCATTTGGATCATAATAAGTTCGCGTTACAAAAACTAAAGCATGTGGAAATTGATGGTAGAGAACCTGATATACATGAGATAAGGAACGATTTCATAAAGTTTGTAACTAAGGAGTTATTGTACTTGAGCAAACAAAATTCACCAGTGCTAGAATTGGTATTGGATGTGGCTGTAATTGATGATGAGTACGACTGTGTTGATCGGTTATTGGAATTGGTTATGCAAAGTAAGGTTGACGAGTTGTGTGTTTCTGTACAAACCAGAGACTCTCGTTGGGATGATGAAATAGCTGAGCAAGATGCATGTTATGATTTTCCGTATGATGTATTACCAACTTCAAGGCGGTTGCAATCTCTGAAAGTGCATGGGTGCATGTTTGCGAGGGTGTTAAACTATGATTTAGGTGCATTTTCTTCCCTAAGAAGCTTATTGTTGTCGCAGGTTTTTGTGCCTGATGAGACTGTGTTAACAAACTTGGCAAGTTGTTGCCCGGAAATTGAACTTATAGAGTTTAATTCTTGCACTTTATGGATGCACTCCCTTGATCTTTCGATATTTCCTAAGCTAAAGAAAGCCTCTATTGTGGGTGTTCAGCATGGTGAGAACGAAGTTATTGACCTTTGCAATACTAATCTTGAGAGTTTTTACTGTGACAACATGGAGTGTATGTTGGGGGAGATAGATTGTCGTGATAAGATAAGGGAACTTACCTTGCATGATTTTTACTATCGGTTCAATGATTTTACTGCAGATTTTCCGCTTGCTGTGAACGCAGAACTTATGATAGATGATGTACAAGAAATGGTAAATAGGTTTGAAGCACGGGGTAATTGTCTGGAGACATTAGATCTATCGATGAGTCCTTTCCTGGTGAGGATGTTCGTTAACTGTGAGAATTTAAAACAGTTCAATTACAAGGGCTGTGGTTTTATTGATGTCTATATCATTTGTCCAAACCTTGAGCGGTTCAACTATTTGGCAAATGAACCTTCTGATCTACATGATTATTTGGAACCTTATTATGATTTGACGACAGCAGATCTATTAATGCCTCCTTTTCCGAAGGTTCTCCGTGTTTTTTGTGACAAGTTGAAATATTTCAATTATGAGGGATGTGGCTTTGAAAAGGTTGACATCATATGTTCAAACCTTAGGCAGTTCAACTATGTGGCAAAAAAACTCCCAGATAAGCTTGATTTGATATTGCCACCTGATATAGGCTGTATTAACTTCAGAATTGATGTTAGTGACAATCTAGACACATCTTGGTTTTTGCGCTTATGGAACTTTCAGGAAGAGATATTAGAAGGTCATGAAATTTGTCTGCATCTTCGGATTCACTCACATATGGTGGGTTTTAATCCCAGATAATCTTTGATTTCTCAGCTTTTGCAGATGTAATGTTTCATTGTTTCCTAATTATGTGTTATCTAATTGATTTTTGCAAGGCTGAATTTGTTCCTGATGAATTGGCAAAACAATCTGCAGCATTCAAACAGAAAAAAATTCAGCTGATAGTGGAGTTACAATGTACTGATATGCAAAACCCAACAGCATTGGTGGATGGTCTTGTCTGGAGTATTCATCCGACCACCTTCACCATACGTGGTCATTGTTGTAGTTTTGTTAAGGTAATCCCTTCATCTTTATAGTAAACGTTGTGTAATTAAATGAAATTTTCATAACAACTTAACAAGTAGTAGTACATTTGGAATTCAATATTATATTTGTACGTGTATTAAGCTGCAGCTGATCGTATATTTCTTTTCAATTGCAGGCTTTGTATGACAAGTTAGATAGCATAACCCAACATAACCGTTGTTGTGGGTACTTGAAAGTCTGTTATGAATTCTGGTGGCATAACCTAGTCAATGGATACTTTAAGAACGTAATCGAAGACGTCAAGAAGAAGTTGACATCGGTGGTGGAGATGAACGAAAGCAGTGCAATGGAGTTGTGTTTGAATTTTCTGGGGCTCCCCAATATGTGAATGTTGATTGCTTGTTGGAAATGTAGGATACAAAACTACTCTGTAAATTTAGACCATAATATGTGTGTAGTTGTCTGAGACTTGTAAAATAAGTTGCATTGACCTGGTTAATATCACCAAAGGTCATGTTCTCTTTCAATGTAATAAGGTGATTCATTCTAAATTGTTTTAAGGTTTAGTATGGTATGATATGAATGTTTGATCGATTTGATCTTAATTTTTGGTCTTCTGCTTCATTAGCTACTTATTCAGTATTTATTGATTGTTACTACCGTCTTCCAATGTGAAGGCCAGAACATGTTTATCAAGCAATTTCTGTAATTCATCAATTTTTTTTGATACAGCCGCCGACCTTTCATAAAACTAAACAGAATTGAATAATCCAACCTTTCGTTGGCCTAAAACTAATAAACCCACCTTTTGATTAAAAAATAAAAATCCCACCTTTAGGGGGTTACCGATTCTATTGGACCTTAACCTGTTAATGACTTGCTACAATAGGTTAATGTAGGTTATTTCTGTAATTATAAAACTAATTATTCATTAATTCATTAATTAAATACTAAATTAGTTCCTAATTATTATAACATCATCATCATCATCACCACCACCACCACCACCATCCATTGCCATCCACCCACGGTCGACCGCCACCCCCTCCTTAGCCACCCACGAAACCACCACAGAGCCCAAGCCACCCTCGAAACCACCCAGCCTCCACTACCACCTATTGCCTCACCCAGCCACCACCACCACTAATCCAACCAACCCAACCCCACCACCACAATCACCTACCCAAACCCACCACCACGATCACCCGCCCAAACCCACCAACCTCATCAGCCATCTTCGATCCCCACCCCCAATAGGGATGTCAGTGGGGCGGGTTTGTTGGAGACCCGCCCCGCACCCGCCCTAGTTAGGTGGGGATGGGGGAATGTTTTGCGGGGGATGGGGCGGGAATGGGGATGAAAACCATCCCCACCATGGGTAATGGGGAGGGGAGGATGTTAGTCCATACCCGCCCCATTCCCACCCCCCCGCCCCATCCCCGCCTGCCCCGTCTGAGCCCCGCCATAGGTATTCTCCAAATGCCTAAAATCCTAAATATTATTAGTTGTTTACTGCTTTCATTTGATACTTTTATTTTCCAAAGGCTCAAAGGCTAAAATCCAAATTACTTTTAAACTTTTGTTTTCCCTCTCCCTTAACCCTAATAGATTGGGGCAGGGATGGGGCGGGTGCGGGGATGGGGCGGGGATATGGCGGGTGCGAGGATTCGCGCGGGGATGGGGCGGAGATAGATTTTATCTTGTCCCCGTTGGAGCGAGGAAGGTGACAAGATTTTCCCCCGCCATGGGTGATGGGGCGGGGATGGGGATAGGAATGCCAACATCCGCCCCACCCCGCCCCATTGACATCCCTAGATTGGATACTTTTACACCCATAATAGCCTTTATTCATACATACATTTAGTGTGTGCTTTATAATCTTCTTATGGCTTATCTTAGTTGATCTTGTTTATATGCTTGCACAAGATTGAAAACATGTAAAGTTCATATCACTCAATACTGCATTTAGTATTTGTATTCAACTTGTTTTTGACTTATCTCATCTTATATTCACGACCATTACTCATATTGTGGAGGTGAAATGTTAGATCAGAGTAATACACAATGACCTTGTAAAATTAACCTAATGAAATTCTCCGATTTTGTATTAAAACATTACTAGCTAGAGTATTATGAATTATTATTGATAGTATTACATGGTACTTTATAATATAAAATAAAAATACACAACTTGTTCTTTATTTTTTATTTTTTATTTTTTAAATATAATCTCATTTATAAGTATGAGATTATATTAAGGTAAGAAGAATAATCCTCTGGGCTGCCCTCGCTCAGGGCCCCCACCCAAATAGATTTAAGTATCTCATATGAAAGTTATCTTCTTGCAATTGGTCATGTTTGATCCTCTTCATATGATTAAATTTATAAGATGATTCTTAATCTATATACGAAATTTCCAATAAGTTCCTGATTCTTAGATCTAACACAATCTAATGGGCTAGAAATCAAAATAGCATAATTACTTATCATGTATAACATCAATCGTAATATACCATACATTAAAAATCGAATTAAATAAGGCACTTACAAATTAAAATAAAGTGAGAGACACTTTTAAACTTGAGATTTTGGATTATGGAGTTAATTTGGGAGAGAGGAGAAATTGAATAATATACATATGAAAATAGAGATAATTATTAGATAGGAAACATTTTACTTGGGTTACATGAAAATTGAAAATTAAATAGATAAGAACATTTTACTTTTGAATCCAATTTGTCAACCTAATTAATACGATGGGCATAGGTATTAACTCCAGACTTTAGTAGATGTACAAACTATGGAAATAGGGAGAAAAGATAGTATTTTACATCCTAGAGGGGCTATAATTGGAGATATGTTACTTATAGTACAAAAGTTCTTATAAAATTGTGAACCCTGTGTTTGACTAATATGCTCTTAGGCACGACCATGCATAACATAGATATTACATTTTGGAAAAGAGTGGGTGATTAGCAGGAAAAGCAGGTTCTATAGTGACTTATTGCAAAAGAGGGAAAATCGCCACATAATAAGGAGGTTTATTTGACATCAAAAACCACTTCATAATAATCGGACAATTGGGGGAATGTTAAAGCGAACTAAATAAGGTTGGGTAGAATTGGATCTTTAAATGTTGAGTAAATGCAGTAGTAAGAGGAGTAATTATATGTAGAGGGGTGAAGGAAAGGTCCTATTGGTAGAAGAAAACCATAACTTTTGGGGTTATTCTGCACTTAGGAAAAATGAAAAAGGGATAAATACAATGGTATTTTTTGGTCGACGTAGTAAATAGGAAAAATGAATATAAATTTAATTTCCTCGTCTTTATATTAAAAATAATCAAATTATATATTTTTTTATTTAGATTTTTTTGATACGTTACCATTTATTTTATTTTGTTGTTGTTTCAAGGTGAAATGTAAAAAGAAAAATAGTGGTTGGGAAGGTCATACTAGCAAAAGCCATTGAAAATTCTATTTATTACATTTAATCTACAGTATTTTGTTAGTAATAAACTAGGAGGAGAAACGAATAGGTCAAATAATTAAAATCAATCATTATTCATCAAAGTTTCATTTATTCCCTGACTACACAAGAAAAATTCGTTTAATTAGATCAAGTAATTTTGAGGGGCTCACTCAACATATAGTAAGAGCTTTGGTTCAACTCATAGGGGTAGATTAATATTAATGGGTTAGGGGGTTGGGCCTAACCAATTGTCATATCATCCGCTTTATATTGAACAGTCTGATCTACGATCAATTCTAATTCTACTTACCCAAGTGCATTGTTTGTTCACATGAAGTTAACTTTCATACTTGAACTCGATAGATCCAACAAATGGTTACCTCACCTTTATGCCCTAATTCGCTACTAGTTATCAAATTAAGGTCTATTCTCTTAAACTTATTTTCAATTCAGTTCAGCTCAATTATTATTTTCAATCCAGTCCACCTCTTGACAATTACTCTCACATATTTCTATTCCTTTCGGTCTAGTTCAGCTTCAAGCCACCAATCAATTCAATTCAATTCAGCTAAATTTAGACCAAGAGAACAAATCCTTAAGCCCGCAATTTTTTTGGAGTGGCCTTTTTTTTTTCAACGACCACAAAAAATTCATTTGGAAGCATCAAAATTGAGTGAATGAGTATAACGTCCTGGGTGTTTGATGAGTGATAGCATCCTAAATTCCTAATGGGCAATGAGGTCATCTCATGGCTTAATCGTCAGCATACTGGATGTAAGTGCTATGCAGCTTTGAAGATTGATCTTAACAAAGCTTATGACAGGGTTCGCTGGGATTTTTTAGAAGCCACACTTACTCACATGAATTTCCCACCTACCTGTATCCACTGGATTTCCCAATGTGTTACTACAGTCTCATATTCGGTGTTGATCAATGGAGTTCCTTCCCATCAGTTCACTCCTTCTGCAGGATTACGCCGCGGTGACCCTTTTCTCTTTCTCCTGTGCATGGAGGTCCTTAGTCGGCATATCAATAAGGAGCAACATTATGATGGATTGATTCAGGGCATTCGTATCAGTCGGCGTGCCCCACCCGTTTCTCACCTATTTTTTGCTGATGATGCATTACTATTTTTCCAGGCGACTCCAGATTCCTGTTCTCGTGTACGCTCCATTATGGGTGCCTTCTCTCATATCTCAGGTGAAATGGTAAGTTTTACTAAGTCTGTGGTTAAATTCAGTCGCAACACCCCTACCCATTTCCATGACCACCTATGTCAACCCCTGGACGTCTCCTCTACTGAATAGTTGGGTCACTATCTCGGTTGTCCTTTGGAAATAACAGGCAAGTCTGTTGCCCTGTTCCATTTCCTCATCGAAAGTGTCCAATAAAAAATTTCTTTCTGGAACTTCTCAACGCTTTCTCCAGCAGGACGCCTTCTTCTCATCAACTCTGTTCTTGCTACTTTAGCCTCACATATCATGACGGTTTTTATCATCCCCAAGTCTGTTGTCAAGAAATTAGGATCCTTATTGCTCAAATTTTGGTGGACCGGCGTTGGTGATTGACGACCTATCTATTGGTGCAAAACTTGGGAGCTTCATAAACACAAACTACATGGAGGTTTGGGTCTCCGGAACCTTGAGGCTCTTAATTCTGCCACTCTCATGCAAACTGCATGGCGTATTCACTAAAATCCACAGTTGAAAGTCAGTCAACTGCTTTCTGCTAAGTACGGCACCTCCCCCTGAGACACCCAGGTCGATACCGTTCCCCTCCGTCTTGGGGCTTCCGAGGCTTGGTCACAACTTCTCAAAAGTTCCACGAAGGCTTTGCATCCCGTATTATCAGCGGCCGTCATATGCACATACTAAGTCCGGGTTGGATTGGGGATTATCCAGTTATTCTCAAACCTTCTGTCCCTACTTCTTTATCCTTGGTTACTAATCTCATCACTGCTCAAGGAATATGGAATGCTCCGTTAATTTGGCAATCTGTTACACCTCTTACTGCACAGCGTATTCTGGCCATTCCACTTCCTCTTGAGCCATCTGTCAATGACGATCAGTTTTTCCGGCGTTTCACTCAAAATGGGGATTATGTTACCCGATCAGGGTACTGGTGGCTGATTCATGGGAAGCCAGAGGCTGGCACCAATTTCTGGCGTGTGTTCTGGAAACAGAAAAATCCTCCCAGATGGCAGATTTTATTTGGCGTCTTTTACATAACATCCTCCCTACCAATGATAATTTACAAAAGCGACAAATGGATATCTCTCCAACTTTCTCGTTATGTGGCTCAGCGGCTGAAATGTTGGCCCATTTATTTCGTGATTGTGACATTACTACGTATTTATGGGCAGCTTCTCTGTTAGGTATCCGTAGCAATATTAGTCATATGGGCCTGTCTGACTGGGTGAAACGGTTCTTCATGTACTTTACTAAGCAATCCCATAATCACCCATACCCTCTTTATGCCTTTGTGGCTCTCCTCTGGGCAATCTGGTGTCACCGCAACTCCATCATATTTCACCATTCCCCTCCTTCCCCCACTGCTATTCTCGAACATCATCAATCGTTACTTCGAAGTTTCTCCGTCCTCTCCAAGAAACCATAATCGCTTGATTTGGGTTGCAGACGTATTTCCCCTCGACTTATGTTGCTGGAATGCCTATCCATTCGTCGTTTCCACGTCTACTAGTTGACGGAGCCTGGAAGCAACAAACCACTGGTTCAATTTGCGCTGCCATTGGGTGGAAATTGATTCTTTCAGATCAATGTCTACAAGGAGCTCACCGTGTTTTGCCTTATCTCTCCTCCATGTGGAACTTCTTGCCCTTTCAACAGGTCTCAAAGCCGCTCAAACTCGTTGTTCCTCCTTGTGGGTTGGGGTCGACTCCACCAATGTTGTCTCAGCGCTTTCTGCTCCTACAGCAGTTTCTACGCAATATCATTGCTCTCATTTCTAGTTTTCAGTCTTTGATTTGTGTTAAGATTTCTCGTTTAGATATTAGGGATGTACATATGCTTGCTATGCAAGTCCGTCGTGCCTCTTAGTTTTGTTGCTTGATTGTTTCCTTGTCAAAAAAAAAAAAAAGTATTAAAGTCTTTTGTAATTCTATTTCTATATGTCAACTAGCAAAGAGTAGATGATAGTAAAACACTTTGAAAATAAACTCAAAGTCCAGAAATCACATATTCGTAAAGATGACATCTCTACACCTTCTCCCTCCTCCAATCTCATCACTCTCCTACTCAAATTTCCCCAAACCCACCAAAAACCCTAATTTCATCATCCTCAATCTCCACCCCATCTCAAAATCCCATCAATTCAACAAAACCCATTTCAATTCCCACCTCAAAACCCCCAATTCTGTCTTCTCCAGATCTCTAAAACCCTTAAACAGTCTCATTTGCAAGAGTCTTAAGGAATCCCAAGATGACATCAAAACGGTGGTTCCACCCAAGAGCGGTGGCGGAGATGGCGGCGATGGTGGTGGAGATGGTGATGGAGACGGTGGAAAGAAAGGGGATTCTTCAAGTTTGTTGCCTGAGTGGTTGAATTTCACTTCTGATGATGCAAAAACTGTTTTTGCTGCAATTGCAATTTCGCTTGCTTTTAGGACTTTTGTTGCTGAGCCTAGATACATTCCTTCTTTGTCTATGTTTCCTACATTTGATGTTGGGGATCGACTTGTTGCTGAAAAGGTGTGATTTTTACTGCACCTTTTTCAATTTTTAACTTTGTTGTTCTAATCTTACTGTTTGTGTTTGATTTTTATGAATTCGGGTTTATTTGTTGTTGATTAAGGCCCTATTTTTTTGGACTGAGCTGAACTGAACTGAATTTGTCGGAATTGAACTGAAGTGAAATTATTTAGGAGAAATGTGTGAGAGGAAACTAATTGAAGTGAATTGAATTAGTTGAAGTGAAGTGAACTTCGATTAGTTCGGTCCGAAAGAGCATGGCCTTAGTTATTGTGAATTGGTCACTGGTGTAACGTTACCTATTGTTGCCGAATTATATTGGTTTGTTCTTGAAATGTGAATGCTGGAGGTGCAAATTAATCATTTTTTATTTTACTCAGTGGCTTGTTGGTTAAAATGTAAAGTGAAGCATATGGCTGAGGCAAGTTTGGCTGTTGATTTACGCTGTCGAATGTTTGAAGGACCTTTTAGATTTGCTAAGATAGGTTTATTTTTTGTTCTGCCAATTGTCATATGGTTCTTGCAAGGTTCAGGGGCTTGAGGGTTCTATCGCTGTATATTCATCTGTGTTTCTTGAACTTTTAATGCTGTGTTGGAGAAAAATGCAATGGTTAATGTTAGTAGTAAGTTCGGACGTTAAGAGATGGAGACATTATTGGAATGATAGTTTAGTAGGAATAAAAGAAGTATGCTGAATGTGTCAAGGAAAGAGTGGGATACCCAATGTGACAAAGTTCCTGTCTTGAGTGTGTTTTATTCATCTCAATTTCACTTATCCAAGTGTATGTGAACTTATTAGCTCTTAACTTAACATTTTTGGGAGATGAAGTTCCATTACCATGGTAATGTTTGAGTGTGTTTTATTCATCTCAATTTCACTTCATCTCAACATCACACTGGTTTGTTACCTCTATGGCTTCGATGATGATAGAAGTAGCAATAGTAATGAAATTATTGCAAAATTTGTATATGAAGTATCATCTTAATGTCCATCGCAATGCTGGTTCATCCACAAATACCTCTTTTACTTCATAAATTTCTTTAGTGTCTTCAGATGTACAATTGAGTGGTAGTGAAAATTTGTGAGAAAACACATTTCTGGGATAATATGAATTCATTGCCACCAACATTTATTGTTGGCCACCAAACAGGTTGTTAGGGTTTCTTCTATAATTCATTTTCCCTCTTTCCATTTGGATGTAGTCTCTTGAAAATTCACCATGAAAATGAAGTATGATTCTCATGCTTGACTATTACATTTGTGTAGTGTCCATCTTTAGTCTTGGAACATAATATGAAAAACATAGGTATAGTAAGGACAAGAAATTTAGTGAGAGAAGATGAAAGCAATAGTTCAATCACTTACAATGCCACTGTTTAGCAGTTATGCATTGTCAATATACTCATGTTAGATTAATATTTTTTGCCCCTCAAGTTATCTGTACTAAGGAGCCTTCTCTTCACCTGAAAAAGTTTAGTTATCTCTACTAGTGTGCCATACCCTTTCATTTGGTTGGCAGCGTTTAGAATCTATGTCAGCCATATATTTGGCCTATTTGATTGCTTTGCTAGTGTTACATATCACATCCAAGCTTCTCCATGTATAGATCGTATGATGGATGTTTGTTCTAGAGTTTTTCAGGTGACTTATTATTTTCGGAAGCCTTGTCCAAATGACATTGTTATTTTCAAGAGCCCACCAGTTCTTCAAGATGTCGGCTATACTGATGATGATGTTTTCATCAAACGAGTTGTTGCCAAGGCTGGCGATACTGTGGAGGTAAGAACTCAGCTTAATCATAGCGCCTTTGTCTTTTCACAATTGCTTTAAAGTTCAAACAGTTCTCTGTATATCTATGAAACAAACTTCTAAGATTGCCCATACTGTGGAGGTAAGAACTCAGCTTAATCATAGCGCCTTTGTCTTTTCACAATTGCTTTAAAGTTCAAACAGTTCTCTGTATATCTATGAAACAAACTTCAAAGATTGCCCATGAGCATGTATCCAAAAAGTTACCCTCTAACGTTTATGGTGCGATTGGTATTCAGTACTAAATAGTTGTAAAATTGGTTGGATTTGAAACATATTCAATGCAAGATAATTTTTCCATAAACAGCAGTTTCCAAGCTAAAAAACAGTCATCGTTTAGTTTTCCTGTGTTTTGTATTTATAAGTTTAGCTAGAGGGAAATAGAAAAATGTGAAGTGGTGAGGATGGATGGGATAACATAAGGAGGAAGGTAAGGAATGGAAGAAAAATCTTATAGTCTTTGGAGAACTATTTTGTCACTCTTGTGGAAACATTATCCACCTTTTACAAGCCAATTGACCAAACAAAGGTCAGTGGGGAAACCACTTTTCAGGATTATGTTTTCCTCCCAGCCAAACACTCCTTATATGCAATTTGTAAGGGAAATCTTCTAGTCATCATACCTTTGTAATGGTCACTAATAATCTTAAACATGTGATTTTCTTTGCAAATTTTCATTCCCATTTAATGCCATCTATAAAATGGTAACGGATGGTAATTTATTAAAGAAAATTACAAGTTTGAGGGTGGCCAAGCATTATCATTGACATTGACATGATACTTTATATACGATTTATTACTTGTGAATTTATTATCGTGACTACTATATATTACCTTCTATCAAACGGGCTTTAGGGTGTTAACTGTTAAGCAGAATCATGAGTAGATTTTTGTAGTTTTATGTTTTGTTGCACAAATCTTCTCTTCTAGGATGGATGAATTTCAAAATATTGTAGCTACATTTTTCTTGTCATCTATTTCACTACAATCTCCTGGCTGCAGGTGCGAGATGGGAAATTGATTGTAAATGGAGTTATGAAGGATGAAGCCTACATTTACGAATCTCCTTCCTACAACATGACTCCAATAGTATGTCCTCTTTGATGTCTGACAATGCTTGTTTTCCCTATTACGGGACGCTGTGTTCACTGATTTATACATCCTGTGTTTTTATTTTAAATTCACAGCGTGTGCCAGAGAACTCCGTGTTTGTGATGGGTGATAACCGCAATAACAGCTATGATTCCCATGTGTGGTAATTTACTCGATCTCTTTTCCATACGGCTGAATTATCAACATATGTTATTAGTTCTCTTCATTATTCCTTAAATACCTGTCTCAGATACTTGATATTTTGACATGGGTATGGACACTTCAACACTTCACTTTGTTCTCTTTGTGATGTATAAATAACCAAGTCAAATTCTTGGATAGGTATCCCTGCTCGATACGAGTAACTCGAGTCTGGTAGCATAGTTAGCAACTATGTGGTTTCTAAGCGCGAGTATCTATAAATGTCCCTTGCTAACATGGTGTGTACTTGTTCAGGGGTCCTCTCCCGGCAAAGAATATTATTGGAAGATCACTCTTTCGGTATTGGCCTCCTAACAGGATTGGGAGTACAGTCTTACCAGAGGGCTGTGCTGTCGAAAAGCAAGAGTTCCCTTCGCCACCATCATAGAATGAACAAATTAACACGTTTTTTATGAGCCAAAACTATAAAAGGTGCAGCAATTCCATCTGGCCATTGTATCGTCCACCCTTCTTTGCCCCCCAAGGTAGAGTTTTTCTTGACAAATTATGGTGTACGGGCCAGAGCTAGAGGTTGTTAGCCACGATTTGGAGGCCAGGTTAGCCATACCTCGCCTAATTGCAGGTGCGAGTTCGATCATTAACTCCGTAAAGTGCAAATGATACTTGTCTTGAATTTGTTAGGAGACCTTGTTACAGGAGAGACCTTGAACTATTGTCACACTCATTCTTTCACTCATTGTTTGATAGGTGTAATCTTCTGTAGGATGTAGATGTAGGATGGAGTAACATCTCGAGTCAAACTATCATTGTATTTGTTTAGACAATTCGTCATGTCAATTTCAATTTGTATCAATAAGGAAATAACTTTTTTACCCCTATAATATACTTCCTCCCTTCCTTAATAAGTGACACACTTGTATAGTGTTTACTATTCACAGTTTAGACTTTAATTAGATTTGGTGATTTATCTTTTAGGAAAAATATAGTCATGTGGGTTTTTATTAGATTCGTCTCTACATACATTAATTTAATAACAACTTTTTAAATTTTTACTCGTTGATAATTATAGATACTAATGTTTAAAATAATGCATTGGCAAGCGTGAAAACGTGAAGTGTGTCACTTATTAAGGAACGGAGGAAGTATGTCATAAAGTCTTCTAGCCTATTTGGATGCCGGTATCAAATAATGATAGTGGATTTATTTGTGTTTTTATAAAGTTAGTCGCATGCTGATAGCATATACTCATTGCAATCCTCAAAAATGTTTTTCTTCACAATTTTCATTCTCCGGAATCATAAACATCATATGAGTCAAGAACATTGGTAGTACTCAAGAATGCAGGTATTGGCAAAAGATGAGAAAGATTAGCACCTTAGGGAACAACTTAACAATCAAACCTCAAATAGAGCTATTTCATTCATTATAACATCATATTATACACTCCATGCAATCATAACAAACATTATTGAACCCTTGTACCTCTCAATTTGACCACTATATACAAGAGTCTTCTGCAAGTTTAATAATCTGGGTTGTATAAGAGCTGATGTTTAAAGAACATCTTACATATCTTCGATGCTTCGTCTTCACCAACTTACCCACAACTTCCCCTCGTGACCTCATCTCGAAATCCAATATCAAGGGAACTCGTTCTGCGCTGTTTGAGACCACAAAGCCATCACCAGCTCCATACAAAGGTACCTTCTTTCCTTCAATGTTTACATGCAATGTTCGCCAGCTTTTTCTGGGTTGGTAGTATGAATCCAACTGTATGCATATCACAAATTAAATCATGCAAGGTATTAATTAGTTAAACTTTATCATTCTGAAGTCTAATGAAATTATACTAGTTGGCAGAAGTATTATTCAACGTTATTAATTAGTGAATTTCAAATTAATCAATTTTCTAACATGAATAGAGAGAGCTACAAAGACGGTATGTAGACGAAATTTGATCTTAATACAAATTCGGAATACCATTAAAGATTGTATCAAATTAAGCTTGACTTTAGCTCAGAATTATCATTTTGGTAGTTAAATTCTCGTCGTTGATTCTTTGTTCCCTTAGAATAGTTAGAAAGACATGAAGGGGGGTAAATATATAAAGCCAATGGGAAATACTACTTCAATTTCTTATTTGCTGTTTTGATGTTACATTTTACAAATTATGATAATAAGTTCCCACCATTGTGCTAACAAAGGTTACGGGTGTACAATCATGTTTGATCTTTGTTAGATTCGTTAATAAATTGGGTAGGTTTACTTTCAACATATCGTTTTTACTTCCGTAATACTACGTAACTCGAAGATTATTGCCCGAGATGTGCCAAAGAGATCGTGAAAAACAAAAGGTGAAATGCGCTTATTCTGACCTTACCAGAAGAATTAAGAACAAGAGGAAGGAAAACATACCTGGCCAGAAGCAATAGTGAGATCATAATAACGGAGGTGGATAGTTGAACAGCTAACATGAATGCCGAAGAAAGTAGCAGGATTGTGTACTCTCATTCTCAATGAACAATTGATTGTCAATATTTTGCTTGGTACTCCTGTTAGGTCTGATCCTTCTCCAAAATAAAAATTATTTACAGTCACCTCCTACAGTATCATATTTATCAACAATAAGAGATAGTAATGGAAGTAAGATTTACAGTAAACAATAACAATAAAACACATACCTCATGAGAATTTCCTAAGGCTAAGATCCCAAGTTTAATCCAAACCAAACCAAAATAATATTGGTGGATATGGTATTTTACATACTTTGCTTTACACATATTTTAATCCAACCCCAACCAAGATGGTATTTTATTTGTTTCACCTCCGTATGTAAACGTATTTTCTCCGGTTTTTTAGTTGTTACACTTTAACTTGGCATATTTGCTAACTCACAAGTTTGAACATTAGTATATGTAATTGTGCACAACTAAAAATTATAAAAGTTGGTATCATGAAAATGAAATGTACAATCATATAAGGGGGTTTAAAGTGAAATTTGTGAATAGTATAAAAAGTCAAAACAAAATAACAAAAAAAACAAAGGAAGTATTTTGTAAGGGCCAGGAGTAAACTTTGTTAAGAGGGTAAAAAGAGGGTGAATTTGGTTTAGTCGTTATTACGGTGAATTTAGACACTGATACATTGTCTAAAAGTTAATATTTTCTGCATCTTGTACATATTTGTGCCGTATTATGTTGCTTTATAAAGGTAACTTAGCCATTACGATTAAAGTTGGTCACTTTAAGGGAACTTAGGGAGTCAATTAAGTACATGAACTCGATTGGGAAAAGCACCCAACTTACTATCTACTCTAGAAAAGCACCCAGTAGAAATTTTCTTCATTAGGAAAGTTAACTAGTAGTAGTAGGAGAAAATTTAATTTATTTGGCATTATCATCATAATATAAGGCGATTTTTCTCAACTGCTACTCCTATCTTCTTTTAAAGAACGCCTTCTTATTTAATGTTACAAGTAATAATTTGGCCAGAAAGAAGTATACAACTTCCTAAACATGAGAGATATCAATTTTGAAGACCAATAATTCTTACAAGATTCAACAGACATTAAAAGATGAACTAATTCCGCTTAGTGAGATAGCTTCTTCATCTAGAATTGTTTTTGAAATCTGAATTTTCTCTCCTCTCAATATATTTTGACAGAATTAGTGACTAAGGAATGTAACTCTTTACTAAGAAAAGAGATACCATTCAATATAAAGCTGAATATTGCCCCGTAATAATTAGGCTTGAGTTGGTCTTGTATCTGAATATGCGACTTGGTTGTTTTTTTTGCAATTCTCATTACTATTTCGTTAACTAATTAATAATTTGGCAGTTAAATTGTCTATCCTGAAAAAACGCCATTATTGATAATTGCGATCATCATTTTATTTTTTTCTTTATCTATCAATATATATAAATTTTTGTATATGATTAGGCAATAAGGGTACATGCAATAGGCAACTATTTGACTCTAATTAACTACGTACAACATGAGTGCATTACATATGTAGCTCATTATGCAATGGATTAAACTAGAATGCATGCATGATTCAAAGTTCAAGATCGATTTTTTGAGATTAATTATGTGCATGCATGCATGTATCATGGAATTAAAAATTAATACATGCATGAATCAAAAACATTTACCTTGAGGATAACTTGAGCTTTATAAGGCCTACTTGCACCCCAAACAACAAAACAACTTACCATAAAAACCAACCCTAAAACCATTATCCCCATCAAAACCTTACAACTCCTAGACAACTCCTCCCCCTCCTCATCCCTCCACCATTGCACATACACCTCTCCCTCTCTCTCCCCCTCCTCCGCCGCGTGCCGCCCTCCTAACAACCGTACCCTCTCCCTCTCTCTCCTCTTCCGACGGTACCCTTGAGGCCCACTCACTCGACTTGTAACCGAAGACCTTGTCTGACGACTAAACAAAGAGAACAACGATAGCGCGTCCGAGGGGCTCCGGAACCCTACCGGAGTGTTTGTCGCCTGTGTCGCGGTGGCCGAGGCGGTGGTGGATGACTTGTCCTCCTCATGAGAGTCACGTGAAGGGCTTTGGACGTAGTAGAGTGGCCTAGGTGGCTTAGGTGATGATCTTGGTGATGATGTTGCTAAGCTAGTTATATCTGATTCTGATTTAATTGTGTACATCATTTTGCTTGATTTTTGATGGGTTTTTTTTTCTCTTGATCTTAGAAATATAGTTGTAATTATATTTCTTTTGTAATGAATAATTTGGTGAAGGGTAGTTGAAATAATTTGGAATGTGACAAGGTATTCCACTGAACTGAACTATATTAGTAGTAAGTAATTAAGGACTTTGATCTACTTTTTTTTGCTTCTTGTTTATGAAGTTGAGATCGGTTAAAACGCTCAAATTGTTGACTGAATTTAGTAACGCATATTTTTTTCTTTATTATGCTGAAAATGGGGGGTATTTCGGTGGAATTGAATGGTGGAAAGCATGCCCAAATTTACAGAAAATGACAATTTCTGTTTGTGTATTTATGATTATGAGGTTAGAAATCATCTTCGATGTTTGCAACAGTAATTTTTTATCCTAGTGGTACTTAATGACACGATGCTAGAAATAAGCCCTCCTTCTTAATTCTTATTTATTACTACTCATCATATGAGTCATATCATTTTGTTTTTCCCGATCAATTTGTATTTACTTTATTTTAGCCCTGTTTAATTCACCTTAAAATAATAATATTCAAAAATAAGTTCAATTCAATAAAAATAAATTTAATTTAGTAAAAATCAGTAGTGAGAAGAAGAAAAAAAAATGAATTAGTAAAAATAGGTTCAGTTCAGTAAAGTAAAAATAAGGTGAATTGAACGGGCCCTAACATATTGACAAGTGAAGGTACTAATATTATCCCTTTTGTTCCTCGTATATTTTCCTCCTAGATTTCATATAGTGGGTGAATTAATTTTTCTTCTTGTTTTTGTTTTGTAATCTCTCCGTATTTAAAGAGTTGTTCTTGTTTAACTTTTGATGTTATTTACACCTTGTACTTTGACCATGGTTTTGGACTTATAGTATATAAGAAAAATCTTACTAACGGATTTGTCTTGGTATATAATTTCAAAATCGAGATTCCCGATTGTCCTTGTCTAGTATCTAGCAAAAGAACAGGCTTAGTAGAATCAACGGGAAAGAAGACCCTATTAAAATTTACTCTACTCCGACTTTTTGAAATGACTTGGGAGATGTTTAATAAGTGGGAGTTTCAATGCAATTGAAATTCCACTACCTTTAATGGATATTTTACTTACTTCGTGCACTGCCCCTCTTTTAGACCTGTGGTCCGCTTTGTGATCCGATCGGACAAAGGACATTGCCGAAGAGGTTACCTATATATATAGTGGCATATTTGTTAAAAAATAACGCAAGTGTCCTAAACTAAGCTAACTAGAACATCAATCTCACTTGGATTGTATTCTGATTGCCAAAACGAATATAAACGAATATTCTAATTGTCAGGTCGGGTCATCTTCGGGTAGGGTTGAGGTCAGGTCGGGTCATGATCGGGTGGGGTTGAAACCGGTTTACGTCGGGTAAATTCGGATGTGGGTTGAGTTCGGGTAGGGTGTAGGCCGGGTTCAGGTCAACAATTTTCGGGTCGATTCGGTCACAGGTTGAGGTCGAGTCGGGTGCGGGTCGGGTCGGGTTCAGGTCGAGGTTTGGCAGGTGTCATTCGGTTACATGTTGAGTTCGGGTCGGATTCAGGTTTATCATTTCTCAGGTCGGATCGGATCGGTTCTGGGTCGGGTTCGATTCAAATTTATGGAGTAGATCAAATTTTGACAGTTCTACTCACAATCCCTTAGACCTACAGAATTTGAAGGTGGATGTGTGGAAAAAAGTTACCACATGACAACTAGCTTGTAGTAGCCAAGCTTCGTAGCGACGTTGTTCATTAATCCTTCTACGTTGGCTTTTCCTATCATTTTGAAGCAAAAATTCACAAAGTGGTTAATTGATCAACCACCAATAGGAAACAACATATAAACTTATGTGAGATACATTACATTAGGCTACTATGCGATGGGTTATGACTGAATGCCTCAGATTCAAACCCAAGTTAGAAGCAATTGATGCACCCGCCGCTCCATTGTCGTCCCTTAATAGGGGCTTCGGTCTCCAAGAGCAGGTGTGGTAGGCTAAGTCGGTGCGGTGGATGCGTTGCGAGGGTTGCCTTAAAGAACACTTTTTACCAAGCAACATGTTGAATCCTTTGCTTGCCTTAAATATGCGAAGGTGTAATGTGAGTGTAAAATGGCCTTAGCTTGCTGCCACGACCCACTACGATTCATCCCTACATCACTATGATTTGTCCCATCATCTCCCCTAAAATTACCTATATAAGGCTTGAGGTTAATATGAAAGCTCATTGTATCTATTATCACAGGCTCCAATGTAGAAATAAAAAGACTAATCATATTCCATCTTACAAATCAATACTAAAATTTTTAATATATATATATATCATTTCTAAATGAAAACCTAAAAACTTGTACACTGATAATATCCTAATCTTAAATTTATCAATGTAATACAACATTGCAACCATTAAATCCATCTTCAAAAAAATTTCAATGAAAAAAAAAAATAATTTTAAGTCATCAAATTCGATCATTTTTTCAAACTTTAGACCGGACCGAACCTGAAACCCAAAAGATCAATATTTTACGGATTGAAAACCGGTCCTCAATTTTCAATCCAATATGTTCGTAATTCACCTCCAAACCTGTCTAAAATCAAATATGGACCGAATTTTGCACAATCCTACTCGGGTTATACGAAGTACTTCATATGAGTTAATCTTCCCGTACAAAACCCTTACCGAACCCTATAAATTGAATTCCTGCTGGTTAAAGTTTTCTTCGCTCCTCTCTCTCTCTCACACACACCAAATCTCTCTGAAGAAACGAAAATGGAGGAAGAAAATCATGAAGACGTGAAATCATTTGCAGAGCTTGGTGTATGCGAGCCTTTAATTGAAGCTTGTGACAAATTGGGATGGAGTGTTCCTACCAAAATACAAGCTGAAGCTATTCCTCATGCTCTTGAAGGTCAAACCCACAATTTAGTTTTGCGATTGATGGTTGAAATTCTATGTTTTTATGTGTTAAATTGACGGACGTTGTTGATTTTGACAGACAAGGATATAATTGGGCTTGCTCAAACTGGGTCTGGTAAAACCGGAGCCTTTGCATTGCCAATCATTCAGGCTTTACTTGATGCTAAATCCCCTCACCCGTTCTTTGGTTGCGTGCTTTCGCCCACCCGGTATGTTCCGGATGATTTTATGGTGGTCGTTTGAAATATGATCACATGACATTACCTCCTTTAATTGGTTATATTCTTCGACAGTTAATTTTACTAGGGTACATAGGATGATAGGGTTACGTACACCTAAGACACAAACTCATTACATTTATATTTAGTGGACCCCACAAGACAAAAAAGAATAAAGTAATGAGATTGTCTGGTCGGGAGTACCTAGTGTGAATTATAAATTCTCTCTTCAACATAATAGTAGGACATTACCCGTAATTAATTTTTGTTGCATGTTTTTTTGTCAGTAATGTCCAATTTTGTTGAATGATATAACCCATTAACTAGTAAGTATGATGATCATATTCCAGAAGACAACCATAATGTTTTAAGTATGTTATGGGGTTTAGTTTTTGCCAATTAAGATAACTTTGCCTATTGTTTTGTACACCATTTTCTGCGGTGACTCGTCGTGGCTGGTGCATTGTCGAATTTTAAGCTTTAAACAATTTCGCTTAACTGCATTGGGTCTATGGTTCAGTGTAGATTTATGTATTGTCCCATTTTCTTTATGATGCCTCTCATAATTCTCTTTTTTTATGCGCAACTAGGGAGCTTGCAATTCAAATTGCCGAACAGTTAGAAGCTTTAGGAGCTAGCTTTGGACTAAGAACTTCAGTGGTAAGCATTTTAGTGCATTGAATGCTTTTCATGAATGTGCTTTTGCTTAACATGATGCCTTAAAGAAATTAGTTATGTTCCTTCTCTTAGCTGTCTTCTTTTTATCGTTGTGTCGATATTATTTGTAAGACCAAATGTAATTGCTTCTTTTTTGACGTGAGCTACTGTAACAGCCCGACCTCCCGAGCTGCTAGCTTAACACGCTTAGCAATCTCATACTTCAATGAACATGGAATCCATAATAATAAGTAATAGTTTAAATGGAACTTGCAGCGGAAACAACCTTAAAATACATGATCCTTGACATGTGGGTTATGGGCCCACAAAACCATATCCTTTATATAATTCTTTAATTACAGAGTCATTCGATCTCAATCCCAAAATAAAGGAATTAAATTAGAACATAACTCATTGTAACAGACTCCTCGTATCCAAACTTAAATCTTAGGACTTTAACCCACAATATAGATCTGAATCATAACTTTGCTCTAGATTCGACTCCGAGCTTCCAACATTAACTCCTGCAAATAAGAAGGAATAGAAAACAAAGAAAACATCCAAAATGAGTGGAAAACTCGTAACTCTTACTTCAGCCCGTTAAAAACATTTTCATTTCAAATCGTTTTATCACTTTGAAAATGATAATCATTCTTGTAAATGTATACGACTGGCGTAGCTCAATCCCCTTACACAAATCACTGGCAAGTATAGGCTTTTGACTCGATTCGACCACTTCACTTCATTTTTGATTTATTGTTTAGCTCCTCTACCTATACCTTGCCCACTTTTCATTTCAGTTCATAAACTAGCCAGCCAAAACAAATATTATTGATAATCAACCAAAACACAGTTTCAATAACAACAACACATTCATATCTATGGCCATAGTACAAACTACTTCATCAAAATAGAAGTACAAAACACATGGGCATGAAATAGAATTTGCTGAACATAAAAGTTACCTTAACCGCTTAATCCTTTCTTAGATCGATATATGATACTTCGAGAACTCCGTAGTTCTATTGGATCTCTTGAACTCCATAATCAAGGTCCCAAAACATTCACCTCATAACAGAAACAACAATAGATATCAATAACCATTGACTACTCTTCACTAGTTACATACCTCGGTAAAATCAAACTTAATATGATTCCTATTACCTCTGAGTAACGAAATAAACATGTATCACCAATATAACCTTCCTATAGCTTCCCCTGAGTAAGTAAGGTGCTAAGGATTAGTTTAAACAAGCTTTAGAACATGAATAGGTACTTACAGCATCCTGTTTGATGTTTCTATGGAGTTTTCTATACCTTTCCAAGGCTTTAAATCTTGAACAAAGGCTTGAACAGATAAATATGGATGTCTAGAAGAGATATATATAAGAAAAGGTAGGTGTTTTTGAAGAAGAATTGGGTGAAAAGAACCGAAAACCCAAAACTGCTATTTATAGCAGGTAAATGGCGGTACCCTTAGGGGAGGGAAACCTCTTCTGGGTAAGGTCGGTTACATGGAGTTTCTGGGTGGTTCTTGCTTTAGGTGTTAGCTTGATGTGTTGGCTTTCATGCATGCCAAGGGTTTTGGGAGATCGACACCCAAGTAGCTGCTAAGCAGATTTCTTTGAGGATAGGTCTGAACTGAAACTTCAGCTGGCGAGGTTTTACTAACTAAGGAACTTACCCTATTTAGCCACGTAATTCTTGGGAATAGATGACCATTATAACCTTAAGACATCCCAAGCATGTCATATATCAAGTTTGGTTAGGTTCTAAGCTCGGATTCAACCCCGAAAGGCTCTTTAACTGGAAGTTCGTTGCTAACGATAAAACGATCTCTATACGATTTTCACAATCTTAATGAATAAGGTTCTTAAGGATCTTCTAACTTCTTTATTGGTTTCCAAAACCTTCCTAACCAATAAGAATGGTAGATCTTTCCCACTTTTGTCCTGATATGGTGTTGGAGAGTATTATAATCTACTTTAAGCACTAAAACCAATTGGAACTTAACATAACTGACAATCCAAGTAACTCTCTTCACCTGAAATACTTTAGAATCCTATTTAAATAACTTAATATAATTACTTTAAACCCAAGCTGCTTAAAATTCCGGCTGTTACAGCTACATGATTTTACTTGTGTGTGAGAGCAACTTCCATGATTAGGCTCACTGAAAGCTGACTACATTGTATCTTTTGTAGCTTGTTGGTGGAGTGGACATAAACCAACAGCAAATTGCTCTTGCAAGACGGCCTCACATCATAGTACGTGGTTGCTCACACTTGTTTTTTCTGTATTACATAATTTGTGCTGTTGCAAGATTGTGAACAAGTAAGTGACTGAATATTGAAATTCCCTTTGTAATATACTAGTGTGCATTAGTTGTGCATAACCTTGCTGTCGAGAAAATGTGCTAGTACCCCCCCAACTTAAGTGCTTCGCCCTGCCCCTCCAAAGACAGGAAAGAAAACTAATTAGCATCATAGGCAATCTTTACTCAGTGTCCAACACCTGCTGTCGAAGGCAACAGCCTTGTGGTCTGGAGATCTCCATTCTGACGAGACCGAGCCTTAAAAAAACCTCATCTGTAGTTGTTAAGTTCTATTATTTGTGAATACTAGAAGTGCCAAAAAATATTTACTAGAGTTTCCTCCATTTTGGCAAAGAGTGCTGCTTTTTTTTCAATTGTGAATGGCAGAAACTTGGGATATATTATATTATTATTGACATCCACTATTGGAAATTAGAAGTCAAAACTCTTTGGTCAATCTTGCTTTTTGTGCAAAATCATAATAGTATTACATTTACTCATTTTTCAAAGTTTACACTATTTACTGTAACAACAAAAATCAAGACCGTGAGATGAGAGAGTAAGCAAGTAGGTTTTTTTGTATATATGTAGGAGAGAAAATATGGTGGTGTGGAACGATGTAGATCCAACAACTAGAGTAAAGTAGGATGGAAAGAGAATTGATGTTTACCAAATAAAAAGAGATTGCTAAGGCATACCGCAGATGTGGGATGTAATTTATTGTTGTACAAAATGACCAGGATGCATGGAGAAGTATGGTCTTAGTATGTGTTATTGTTCTTATTTGTCATCTAAGTTTCCGTTTGTGTAGGTGGGGACGCCTGGACGTCTTATGGATCACTTGTCCAATACTAAGGGGTTTTCACTTCGTACCTTGAAATATCTGGTATGCCCTGGCTTCTTATTGGTTACATTGCTGATGTCTTTTTCCTTTGGGTTGTACATATTGTGCTGTGTGAAGCTGAATGCCTGTGATTTATCATGTATTATACTCCCTTATTCCAATATCCGTAAACCTAGTTAACCACATTTATTGGGGTTTCGAATTAAAAAATGATCTTTGAGTGTATACGTAGACTATATTGTGCGACCCTTAAGTCTCATTTTCCATCTAGGTATACTATAAAGAGTTTCCTTTAGTCTACTGTTCTATTTGATGCAATCAATTATATCTATGTTATATTGTTTTACCCCTTTTCATTTCATTGTTCATCATATCTGTCTTTTTAGATTGTAATAAACAACCTAACTTCTAGAAAGTAAAAACAATCAAACTGATACACCTTATTTAGATTATAAGATTAGACCATGTAGAAAAATAGAGACTTGCAAACACCTCACCATTGAGGTTGAAGAGGACTTAAAGCTTAAGTTCTGGAATCCAGCTCGAAGAGGAAGAGAGGAAAATAGAAGAGGTGGTTGAATGGTACGGTAAGAAAGAAGAAAAGAAGATCGATGAGAGAGGAAGAGAGAAGGAGGAAAAAGAGATAAAAAAAAGAACTGAAGTGTGTTTGGCAAATGGCTTTTGGGTGGCGTTTTCGTTGACTTTTGGCTTTTGTATGTGGTCAAATAGTAAAAAAAGTGTTTGGTGAGTGGCTTTTGGAGTGGCTAAAAGCTGACTTTTCAACCGAGGCCAAAAGTTGGTATAGCTGGTTTTGGCTTTTGCTTTAATTTTGTATTAACATTCAGCATTGACAACCGCTTTTACCAAACACTTAAAAAACTAGTAGTTACATAGCCGGCCAAACAAGTTACTAAAAACAGCCGGTTAATCTAGCCACCACAAACGCGACCAGCCTAATTGCCAAACACCCCCCTTACCTGAAAACTCTTCCGTCTTCACCGGCAAATCTAGTTCCATCCATCACCTAATGTACTCCAGGAGAGTATATAAGTTTTTAAACTTGTATTGACATTAGCTTTTTGCCTGCATGAATATGATTGTTCATTTTCTGCACCCCTAAACCAACACATTGTCTGTCAATCCTTCTTCATTCCCTCACCCCAGATACAAGAAGAGAAGAGGAGGAACAAATAGGAGAGAAACTATTTAATCTCTGTTCTGTAATCAAGTTGCCTTGAATTGCAAGTCTTGTGTTATACAGAAAGTTCGCTTATTTTCAAATGTTTTGCCTTTGTTTTCTTGGATTGGTTGTTACTTGTACCTAGTTCCATTGTCATCTTTGGCTTAGAGCATGTTTATATCTCATAAATTGAAGCAAATCATCTGTTTCTTGTTTCAATCGAAATTTTGTCTTTCTTTCAATTATAGTCTGGTGTCCAATGTTTATTGCATACTTTTATTTCTACTGGTCGGAGACCATTAGTTCTTCAAAAATACTTGAACAAAATCAATGTCGAACAAAGATTTTAAAGCTTTGGGGTTTGTGAATATGTAATTTACACAGTATTCTATATGCCGGACAAGTCTGGTGAGTCTTGCTGTATGTGCTTAAGGAATAGTTGCCTGTTATTTAATAATCGACAGCTACATTGTTAGCTAGGATATGCTTGGTGCAATTACCCTTTATATGGATGCAGCATTTGTGTTAGTAGTGCTTAATTACTACAATGTGCAGGTATTGGATGAAGCTGATAGATTGTTGAATGAGGACTTTGAGAAAGCACTTGATGATATATTAAAAGCTATCCCTCGTGAGCGTAGGACTTATTTGTATTCGGCCACTATGACAAATAAGGTAAGCACTGAGGATACTTGATCCTTATAAAGAATATTATGAACTTGCTCCTTTTGCTTTGTCTTTGGCAGCCTGTTTGTAGTAGGGAGTGAAATTTGTGTCTGTATTGTCGGGGAAACAAGAGAATTAACTAAACTTTTATTAAATCTTTTTCCATTCTTTCATGAAGTTACCTGTGCTCATCATAGGTCTTGACATGGCTTACACTTCTTTATGTTATTTTTTTTTTAGTTACTGCTAGCAGTAGTTAAATTCAATAATGGTGAGATAATTTTTTTAAATGATAATAAGGCTTTTCTTCTTACAGGTTAAGAAGCTTCAAAGGGCTTGCTTGAGGAATCCTGTGAAGGTAAGATAACTGCACTATGCCAAAGTGCCAAACATTACAATTTTTGCCTTATTGATATGAATATATGATTATCTTTTCCAGATTAAGTCAGCCTCGAAATATTCTACTGTTGACACTTTGAAGCAGCAATATCTTTTTCTTCCCTCCAAACTTAAGGTTTGTCTCTACGTGCTTCCTCCTTTTGATATGGTGGGGTGAGTGAGAATTTTTGGACCCAATGTTTGAATCTAGTTTCTGACATTTATTAACGATGTCTCTGTGACTTTGATAATTTATGATTGGATTATTTATGTAACTTTCTTGTTAAATTTAATGTGTATTATTGAGTCTTAAGAAAGAAATGGAGGAAGAATTGCCCAAAAGATGACTGTTGAGGTGAGAATGATGATTCAATCATTTTATGTGATTATGATCTAATTGCCTTTTCGCATTGTTTGCTCAATTTGGAGAATTTGCTAGCAGAATTTAGTCAGGATATTCTATGTTGCTATGGAATAGTAACGAAGGTGTCGAAGGAGTTGGGTTTGATGTTCTATATATTAGCTAGTTTATTGAGGTCATTGAAATATCACCTATATTCTTGGGGTAATAATTTTCATCTTGCTTTTGATCCTTGGGGTATGTGGTCAGTGAAAATTATTGAGTCTGGAATATTAATTTATCAACATCTTGAGCATTCTAGAGTAGAAGCAACCGCCATTCTGATGATAATACATTGGATAGGGGTAAGGTTGCATAGACTTGGACCTCTTAGACCCTGCTCTTTGGGGAAGTCCTGGTTGATGTTGTCGAGTGGAAACATAAAAGCTGAATTTCCCGTAGCCAATTCCTATTCTTTGTTTCTTGCTTGAGATCAACTTCATCCTTCATGTGCTGGGAACCGACCTCAGTATTTTGGCTTTCTAGAGTCAATTCTATTTATGTCTTATTTGCTGCCATATATCATTTTTTCCCAGGATTGCTATCTTGTACATATTTTAATGGAGTTATCTGGAAGCACAATGGTTTTCACTCGTCAATGTGATGATGCTCAACTTTTAGCGCTCATGCTCCGTAACCTTGGTTTAAGAGCTGTTCCTATTCATGGAAAAATGATTCAGGTTTGCTTTCTGCTTTAGTTATGTTACCATAAATTATTTTTCTTTGCACTTTATTGTTATAAATGTAATATAGGTTTATGGACCTCCAAGTGTATTTATTTCTTATATAACCTTGTTACTGAGCAACTTCTCCTTGTTCATTGTAGGCAAAACGACTTGGAGCCTTAAACAAGTTCAAAGCTGGTGAATGCAGTATCCTCGTTTGCACTGATGTAGTAGGTAGAGGTGTTGATATACCTTTGGTGGATATGGTGATTAATTATCATATTCCCGACAATTCAAAGGTCGGTTTTAGCTGCCCCTGTCTCCGCAGATAGTTAATTTGTGTGTGTTTTTGGGTCGGGGGAGGCAGTGCATTTTGCCTTATGCTTGAGGACATTATGCTTTCAATGTCCATCAGCTGTTTCTAGCTGCAAGAATTTTTTGGTTTCCTTGTTTGTACTTTAGTTTACCTCTTTTTTCTGGTTTGTTTTTAGTCTTGTTTTGGTTGCAAATATTATTTTCCCTCTTTCTGGTTTCTACACTTATATTACTCCCTTCTTCTGAATGTGTTGCGAGGAATTACTTTTTGTTGCTTCCCCAAGGTATACTGAATGTACAGCATCATTTGTTTCTTTGCTTTGGTGGGAATGCTGAAACTACAAAGTTTATTTTCAATTAGAATGTAGAGGGGATTTGAAGATACTAGTATTGGTTAGTTGTGTTTTTCTGCATGCATTCATTTGTTGATATTATTATCGGTTTCAGGATTACATACATCATGTAGGAAGAACAGCTCGTGCTAATAGGTCAGGGGTTGCCATCTCATTGGTAAATCAGTACGAGCTGGAGCAGTTTATTCACATAGAGAAATTGATAGGTGAGTATTATTTCGAACGTTTTGATAGGCGTTAATTTGTTTGGAGCCTACGCTTATTATTGAGATGCAGGGAAAAAGTTACCTAAATATCCTGCCGAGGAAGAGGAAGTTCTACTCTTGATGGAACGTGTTACTGAAGCAAAAAGGATATCACATATGGTACATGCATCTCTTTTTGTGTTGTGTTTTTTTTGTTAATGTTTTCCTTCATGATGCTACAAATGTCTCGTTTGTTTGGGTCCGTAGAAAATGAAGGAGTCTGGTAGGAAGAAAAGAAAAGACAGGGGAGATGACGAAGTAGAGGAGATCCAGAAGTACATGAGAAAGGGTAACAAAAATGGCGATACACGTCGAAGGTCGAATAGATGAGGCTATTTACGCTGATCTACATAATTGTGTATACAATATTTTTGTTAGGAACAGGAGCATTATTCTATAGTGTAACTTAGCTTCAATTCCTGTTTGCTTTACTGGGAAGTACTAAGAGATATCTGACGCTTATTATCTGTATGAAACATTTCTTTCCATTTCTTGTGTTACATGGAATTTAGTCTATTATATGGTGATTGGTGAATATAGATGTAGTTTTCCAAAAAGCCAAAGATATAACCAAACAAAAATAGACTGAAGTATTAGGCAAGGTTGATCAACTATAATCTATTATACTTTCCTTTGTTCTTTTAGTTGTGCAATTTTTAATATGAGAAGTTCCAAATTAGTTGTGATGCTTTCTTTTTAGGTATTCTCTCTATACTTCTCCTATTACATGAGACTCATGAGTGCCTTCTTTATTTTTCTCTATCACTTTTCTCTATATAAATTGCCTAGTACGAAATCAAAAGTGTCACAACTAAAAAAATAGATGAAGTGGTAAATTTGCCTCATATAAGAAGGTATAAAGAAAACATATCATCAACATAAAACTTGTAAGATTTTGGCTGAGAAGTATTAGGCAAAATCACTAATGGGCTGAACGGAGCAAACCTATTGCGATTTCTGGAAGTCCGTTGAATGGTGATGTATGCTTACTTGTGAGTTGTGACTTGTGACTTGTGAGTGCAATTTGAGAGTTTCATAAATTTTTATGTTTGGCCCAATTTTAGGTCCAATTTAGATTAAAATGACTAAATTATTCTTTGCTAACAGAATGCTTTGGTCAACAAAGCTCATTACTTTAACAAAGTCTGTAATACTCCTTTTTACAAACACTTATTACAAACACTTGCCCTATGAATACCTAATTTGTATTATAATCGAGGTAACTTTTTTAAAGATTGTGCACCCCTTTTCTGTACTGTCTACTTTTTTCGGGTAAGGTTACGGGACCACTAATTGACTTCTTGTATTTTAGGTACCCGAAAAAAGAGTACTCAGTCATGAACTTCCCTATCCATGGTAGTTTACATTCAAACTTTTACAGGATCTCGAATTCCTTTAGGGCATGTTTGGATTGATGGCAATTCATTAAGAGAGTAATAAAAGTCAAACTACAAGGTGAACTAATGAGGTGGTAAGGGATAATTGAGTGGGTTTTTTTTGTAAAATGAGAGAAATGGACAAGCTATTAGCCTATTATCTTCCAAAAGAGGGTACATAGTTACCTAGTAGTGGTGGGTAATTGTTAACCCATAATGAGGATAATATTTTTCCCTTTTTTTCATTTTCTTCCTACCAGCACCACCTTATCCTCTCCACCGTCACTTCATCCTATCCATCATCACTAGTAAAATGCCTTGGTTTTCTAAGATTTGACTTTTATTAACCCTTAACGCATTACCTTCAATCCAAGCATGCCCTTAAGATGATAGCCATCAGATCTATTATACGCAAGCAAGTAAGACAAATCCCCAAAATCATATACTTACAGATGTTCGAGGCTATTTGAGAAGACTGTCAATGAAAAACTATGGCCAGAATTAGAAACCCTCGTTCAACTTTTATCGTTAGGAGGAATTCATTCTACCTTCCTATCAGGATCATGTAGTAGAAGAGGTTGTCCACCTTCATGGTAGTTGTAGGCGCCTACATTTAGCCTTAGCCCCACCAAACACTCGATGATGAGTTATATAGAATTTGCTAACTAATGCCTAAATCAAGCCTGTTTACTAGGACTTGGAGTACGAGCGCAAATAAAAAAATGTAGCAGAGTTAAATGAATTTTATTTGACCATTATTTTTATAGAGATTAGAGAGACTTATTGTATGAAACTCGAGAACATGAAATATAAACCAAAATTAAAGTTAAGGGCTTGTTCGGTATCACTGTTGTTTTTTGGATTTTTGATTTTCAAAGTCATATGATATAGGTTCTATAAAGAATAAAAAGTTAGTCAAATTTATTGGGAACATGATAATTTTGAAAACTGACAACTAAAAAGTCAAAACCACTTTTTATGGTTTCCTATTCTTGGTTTTTAGTTTTCAAAAAAACTGAAAACTGAAAAAAAAACGATAACGAAAGGGCCCTTAATTTACTCTCAACTATCTTTCTCTTTCCCCCGGCCCTTTGGCATCTTCAGTCCAGTGATTTCTAAAAGAAGAACTTATATTTCCTCCGTTTCTTTTTAATTGCAACAATTGCCAAAAATGGAAATATCAAATTAATTGCAACAAATGTTTTCTTTCCATTTTTACAAGTCATTTCTTTCAATCTCTCTCCTTATCACATGCCCCACTTTCTCTCTCTATCCCTGTCACACTCACATCAAAATTTTGCCTAGCAGTCCACCCACCTGAGTTTGTTGCAATTAAAAAGAAACGGAAGAAGTATATGAAATCTCATCACACACCAAACATGTTAGAAACAGTTAACTACTCATTCAATTCTCAAACAACAATCAGTAACATTAGTCATTTAATGACAGGTTAATGCACAAAGGTGTTAAGATAAGAATTTTAGTATGAAATTGTTCCATTTAGCATCAAAATGAAAAGGAAAATATGAGGCAAAAAGGAAAGATACAAAAGAGAATAGTTCCTATAAATTAAGCAGAGCAATAGAGTGAAAGAAAATTTAAGGCTTCAGATGGAGTTGTTTCGACTACTTTTTTTTTTATAAGTTTGGTTTTCATTGATTAGGCACTAGGCCAAAGTACATACACTAATCAGGTAATCATCTCTTAAGAAGAGCTTTGAATACAAGTTAAGGAATCAAGTAGCATAAGATCGCTTGTGGGTAATGGATGTAGGACGGTAGTTCCTTGTTTCGTTATTTATGAAGTTGAGGATGAAGTTTAGGTTCCATGGACCTTTAGACGGATCATTGCACCATTTCACGACATTTGCGGAGTCCGACTCCACAATGATGGGAGTGTTTGAAAATCTATCACCATGAGAGGTAATTTTTAGTGCTCTATGAAAAAAGCACATTTGGTGTTTTCAATGTACTGAAATTTCCACCAAAGCACATAAGTTATTAAGAAAAGTAAATGTACTATTTTAAAAAGTACATTTACACGGAGCATACTCCTCATTATGCATGTGGTTTACAAGATTTACATTACATAACTTAACACTATGACGAGACTATTATTCAATATTAGCATTACTAAGCTATAGCTTATAATTATGGCTGAGAATGAAACACCTTAACTTTAAACCCATTCTTCATGTGAAGGATCACAGAAAGACTAGGAACAGGATCATTTTTTTCGATTGCTTCTATATGATATTTTTGAATGATCATGGAGACCATAACCTTCATTTGGGTGAAAGCCATCTGCTTGCCTAGGCAAGCCCTTGGTCCTGCACCGAACATCGCAAACTTGTATGATGGCTCATGCTTAATCATCCCTGTTTTCGATATCCATCTTTCAGGCTTAAACTCATTGCAATCATCTCCCCATAACGATTTCAACCTTCCCATGGGATACATTAAGATGATAATTTGTGTATCTGGATTCACTTGATGACCGCTTGGTAGAATTTGGGGCTCAAGTGGTGCCTTGGGGTCGAATACTAGTGATGGATATAATCTTAGTGTTTCACACAATGCGGCATGAAGATAAACTAGATTGCTACTTACCTCTTTAAAGTTTCTTACAATCATGTCATCATTAACTTCTACTTTTGATAAAACTGATTTTAATTCATCTCTAATCTTATGAAAAACACGTGGGTTTTTTGAGACCAAGTAAAAGAACCAAGTTAAAGCAGTCATAGTCGTCTCTCCTCCTGCTAGAAAAAAGTTTTTTATTGTGTCTCTTAAGAATTTATCGTTACCATTATGCTTGTCCATGAAGAGTGTTAATAAATCAGCACCCACCTCAATGTCTTGAAGATCCTTTGCCTTAGAAGCTCTTTCCCCTTTTTCTACTCTCTTCCTAGCAATGCACTCGTAAATAAAATCATCAAGAATTTTGCAGCCTTGCTTCATCTTC
The DNA here is from genome assembly GCA_947645195.1 of Patellifolia procumbens. NCBI lineage: Eukaryota > Viridiplantae > Streptophyta > Magnoliopsida > Caryophyllales > Amaranthaceae > Patellifolia > Patellifolia procumbens. The sequence goes on along the minus strand of CANSGD010001295.1, from coordinate 791,073 downwards.
TTCTCTTTCCCTACATTTAACCATCTTTGGAGTTTCCACATCCATGTTGGCACTGTATGACGATAGAAAGCTCCATGAGACATATAATACACGGCCTTTATGAGTGGAAAATTCGGCCATGGCACCGACAAAGATGTTGGATCATGATCCATCATCATGGTACACATAGTATCGTACCCAAACCTTGAGAACAAATCTTGCAAATCAATCTCAATATTGTGCTTACATGCATGGTCAAGGACTGGAATGAGACCACTCTTCACCTTTTTCCATGTTACATTGATCAAAAATTGATGGAAATTGGGGTGACTAAAGAAAGTATGAGCCACATTTCTATGGTAAAGCCATACACTGGAATCTGTATTAAGGATCCCATCTCCAAGGGGGGCAAGAATTTCATTCAACTTGGAACCTTTGATAAAATTTTCGAATTTCGCACTCAACACATGGTGTACGTTGGTTGGATCAGCAGTAATTAGTATGTGCATGTTGGCTAACCAAGGGCCTTTGAATTGGAAACTCAAGTTAGATCTTTCCATAAGTTCAATGGAGAAATCATTGAATCTGTGGATATTTTTTAGGAATGCTGGAACCATGCCAACAAGAGGCCAGTTAGTTGGGAGTCCATTTTTGTTACGAAATAAGTTGCAAAAGAGAACAATGGAAAAGAGCATTGCAAAGATAATCATGTACTCCATTATTGTTCCCAAACTTGTTTAGGCTTGGTTGATGGGAATATATGGTTTGGGTAAGTGTGTGACTTTAATTTATAGGTAAGAGTGTCTATTTGGTATCCTTTTCTTCTTTGTAGAAATAATTAACGGTGTATGGTTGGCCTTAATAATCACGTGAAAAACTAAAATCTAACATTTTCATATCTAAATATGCATGTTTTAGGAACAAAACTAGTTGAATAGAACTTCAACATAGTTTGGCCTGGTTTGATTAAATTTACAAAATTTTAATTCGAATCTTGGCTTGATAAAAAGTACTCGAGTTTGGCTCAATAAAATCATGTTAACAATGTTAATCATATACATATACTAATTTCTTGCTACTTTGGCTTTATTATTGTATTTGGTTTGGGAAAGTTATGTTAGTTTATAAATACGACCTCCATTTTTTTAATATGTATATTTGCTTTTGCGCGCGGACTAAGGATAAAGTACAAAAGTAAGAGAAAGAATAGTAAAAGTAAGAAAAAGTGAAAAAGGTAGAGAGAAAGAAAGAAAAAGTAGCAGAGAAGTGTAATAATTAGGTGGGTCAACCTTTCATTTATGGGAAAAGGTAGAAGTGTATCAATTAAAAAAACACCCCAAATGGCAAAATGTATATATTTTTTTTAAAAAAGGAGGGAGTATCTACTTATTTATGTATTGTTTTTCTGAACTTATCGAGCTAAGGAGTCAATAGGCAACACTTGCATTATCTGTTGGTTCGAATAACCAAATACGGGGGTCTAGCTACAACGCCCCCAAAACTTTTTCTGATTGTATAAGGTTTAGTAAACCTTATGTTCAGTTTAGGGTTTCTAGTCCCATTATGATTAGGCTAACTACTAAAGTATTATATAAACACTTAGATTTAACATCTTCTCTAAGAATCATTTTTCACGTGTTGACAAACACCTTTGTTCCTCTATAATATATTCCCTCTCCTTAATAAAACTATTCTCCCTATGTCTGGACAAAGCTAGCACATAGTTAATGAACCACGTTAGGTCTATGTGTGTTCTTTATTGTTTCGTTCTTAATTCTTCATTGTCGATTCAATTTGTTACAGTAACCTTAAAGTTTAAGTTTTAATGGTTTAATCTTTGAACTACAATTTTTGAGCTCAAACTTGGCTCATGAACAAAAGAATTAATCTTGAATCAAACTTTAATCAAATCTATTCCACAATTTTCATGAATTATTTTGTCTGCAACCACTCCTAACAGTGTGTTTGGTATAGGGAATTTAGATGGAAAAGAAAGGAAGAGAAAGGAAAAAAGACATTTTTCTATGTTTGGTAAAATTAAATAAGAGGAATTTGATTGGAAATGAGAGGAAATGAATGGAAAATAATACATTCAAATCCTTTCTTTCCTTTCCTTCCAAAATAGTAGGAATTTGGAAGGAAAGAAAGCTAATAGGTTTTTTTCCCTTTTTATCTCTTCCTTTTTGTTCATTTCCTTTACTAAAAACTAATCAACCCAAAAATACCAAACACTGGAAACTACAATTACTTTCTTTTTCCCTTTCTTTTCTTTTCTCTCCTTTTCTTTTTCTTTCCTTTACTAAAAAAAATACCAAACTCACTGTAAAAGTACTTTGGGATGGACGTTACCCTTCCTCCATCTGAAAGATGTTTGGGTTCAATTAGGATGGGAATCCCAAGGTAATAGGGTCCATGCTCAATTTCATTATTAAATTAAAATAATAATTGTTACATATTTATAGTAGTATATTTTTTTTGACGTGAACATATCTTATACTTCACATGGAAGCTTATTTTATATTTTCTTCGTTTCATAATTAATGAAACTTTTTCTTTTTATTTTCATGCTTTACAAACTTTGACCATGAATTCTCACTATTATATAGAGAGGCAATAAGGTCCTGTTTTTTTGGTCTATAATAAACTTAAATTTATTTTGGTACAGTTTAGTTCAGCTCATAACGAGTAACTTCAGTCACGGATTGCAGTTAGATGCAGTTTAAGGGGAAATATTAAATTATAATTAATAGTAATATCGTTGTTTGACGCGTGATTTTGGAATGCATCCTAAACTTAATACCATTTTGGGAAGTAAATTGAATGTTAATTCAACACTCGAGGGTGTTCGGTTCATGCTGTTCTTTTGGTCTACAATGAACCTAAATTTATTTCATTACAGTTTAGCTCAGCTCATGCTGGGTCAGTTCAGTCAGGGATTGCAGTTAGATGCAGTTTAAGGGAAAATATTAAATAAAATTAATAGCAATTTTTGACGCGTGATTTTGGAATGCATCCACACTTAATACCATTTTGGGAAGTAAATTGAATATTAATTAACGCTCGAGGGTGTTCGTTAGCAAGATCTTAAACAAAATGATAGCTATAATGAAGATGAAAACGATGAGTATTAAATGGATGTTCCATCGTAAGTTTAAGGTCTCATAAATTTCAATAAATTTGGATAAGATTTAATCGGTTCTAATAAGTTCTAACACCAAATATATAAGTTTTGATAGTATTCAATAATAATACAAGTTTATATATAGTTAAGATGAATCCGGTTGGGTTTTAAAGAAATCAATTGACATTCAGTGAAATAAAGGTTTGAAAAAAACACCCTCACAAACCCTTTACAACAAAAAAGCACCAACAGATCCTTACATCAATCGTTCATATTTTTAGAGAAGTAGATTGCGCAACGAATCATCGCCAAATGGAAATGAATTGAACTGAACTTGTGAGACAAATTGAACTAAATTGAATTAAATTAAGCTGAACTAAGGGCATGTTCATTTCAGCTTAATATCAGTTCATTTCAGTTCAGTTCAGCTCTAATCAGTTCAGTTCACTTCATTTCAGCTCCAATCAGTTCAGTTCAGTTCAGTTCATTTCCATTCTTTTATAACCATTTTGTTAAATATTATTATGTTGGTCTAATTTATTTTACTAATTGCTCTTATTATTATTATATTATTTTTATCATTATTAATTTTAATATCATTATTATTATCTGTATATTATTTTGTTTATTATAGCTTTATTCATTATTAATACTATTATCATTAGGGGGAACATGGTTTAGTCTAAAAGCACAAATAAACCAGCGTTTTTAGCCCATAATCCAATCAAATCACGTCAAAATGGTTTATGATGTAATTTTGCACGGTCCGACCCAATCATTATTTTATTACTAAATATTAATATATAATTCAATCTAATTATTAGAGTAGTAATATTAATTTAATTTTTAGATATTATTGGTATATTATATAATCATCATCATGTACTCCCTCCGTTTCTTTTTGTTTGTCACATTTACTGTAGCTCCAAATGCCAATGAGAGTGATGTCATAGGCATGTTGGTGGGGACAACAATTAATAAGTTTACTTATTTTATAGTAAATGAGTAATTAAAGTAGGTGAGAGAAGATTATAAGGTACATGTGGGACCAAAAAATGATAAAGTATGGGTAAATGAGTAATATAATATTTCCATATAAGTAAAGATGAAAAAGTAGGACAAACAAAAAGAAACGGACAAAAACGGAAAGTAGGACAAACAAAAAGAAACGGAGGGAGTATTAATATATTAATATAAAGACTATAAAATAATTGTTACTCCGTCCCAGAAAGGTGTATACACTTGATCCGGCACATAGTTTTAGATGATAAGTTGTTGTTTGGTTATCAATTGCATTTTATTAAAAAGGTAGATGTAATAGGAGTTAGTGGGGTATTATTTTATTTGGATGTGAGAGAGTAGTGGGCCATGGTTGAAAAGTCAAAAGAATAAAGTAGTGGTGGGTCATGTCCAAAAATAGAAGTGCATAGAGTATTCTGAGACAGATGAAAAAGGAAAGTTTATAGAGTTTTCTGAGACGGATGAAGTATTAATTATCATTATAATCATCAATCATTATTATTATTATTAATTTATGATTATTAATATTATTTATTTATAATTATCATTTAAAAATATCCAAAATACAATTATTATTATTCATTAATATTTATTCATTATTATTACCTATCATCATAATTATTATTTAATATTCATATTATTATTGTTTAAATATTATTTATATATTTATTAAATTCAATTAAATTAAATTCAATTCAATTCAATTCAATTCAATTCAATTCAATATAATTCAATTCAATTCAACTCCAATCAGTTCAGTTCAGTTCAGTTTAGCTCCAATCAGTTCAGTTCAGTTTAGCTCCAATCAGTTCAGTTGTTTTCAGTAAAGCTAAACAGGCCCTAAATTAAAATTAATTGCGATTAATCCAATCCAAAATAAGAGGGCCTTAGTCCCTTTCAAAACTTGCCTCAAAAGACCACAACATTAATTATGACTACATTTCTATTGGACACTCTTATGTGTTGTTTCTTTTCAAAATTAGGAAAATTACATAGCTCTAATGACAAGGATTTATCATTACTCTAGCAAAAAAATCTTAATGAGTTAATATCAATGGAATTGAGAAAATTAATCCACCCATTACAATCAATTAAAGTATCTCATCAATGATATGTTTCAATTTTTCCTTATAACCACGTCATCTTATTGTGGACCATTTGCAAATTTTTCCTTATAACAACACTATCTTAGTGGAGGATTGAGCACTTGAACTCGTAACTCGTCTCATAGTGTCTTACTCTATTTCTATTACCTATAAAAGAAAGAGGTTCAAGGAAAAAAACTACGTCATTATGAGTGACCAAAATAATAAATTTTAAAAAAAAATCTATTAAATGTAGATCAACTATCCCAAAATAGCACAACAAACAAAATCAAAATCATTTTCTTACGAAAGACGCCCAATAGAACAATATGAAAGGTTATCCGCACTTTTGTTTACTAAGAGCATCAACGCTCATAATAATAACAAAAAAAATGTCATCCTATTCTCTCTACCACCTTCTCACTTATCCTATGTCTGCCAAGTATTGTAACATTATTAGTGCTATTATGTTTTGTGAACTTGAGTTTAGTCATCCGTTTTTTTGTTTTATGTTAAGAAAAGGAAATTTTGTGAAAAAATTACCTTATTTGTTTCATTTTTTTGAACAAATACTTTATAAATTTTTATTTGTGAAAAAACACTTTATACGTTCAATTTTATTAAATAGGCACCTTGTTTCCAGATTCCAGCCAAAAACTCATATTTCCAGCCATTGACCTTGGTTCTTATTTTCGCTTTTGGGGTGTGAAAGTCACGCTCTTCTTCCTTTTGGTTCTTATTATCCATTTTCTTTTTCTTAATCTGCTTCCTAATTTATTGTTCGTAGCTCTGTTTGTCAAATTGATTAGTATAAATGTTTAGTGAATTTGAGATGTGTGGCATGGTCTTTAGCTCTTTTCCTCTGTGACTAGATCTTTGCTTTGTTCCCACCTTCTTCATCCATGGTTTCAGAGAAGAGAGAAACGAGGAGAATATCACCAAATTTATCATTTCCTCTACCGATTCAAATCGCCCTCCATTACATATCATATACTTCCTCTGTTTCTAAACAAGTGACAAACTTTTCTAATATGGAAATGTCACAATAAGTGACACCAAGCTCAAAATAGGACATTTTAAATGATAAAATTACATAATTACCCTTACTCATGTAACATATATCCAAATTTTTTTATCTATAGAGTATCATTTCTCTTTTTAATTGTGGTCCACAATCTTTCTCTCTCTAACCTCCTTCTTTTTCCCCCACTTTCTCTATGTTCCACTTATTTAGAAACAGAGGAAATAATTACAAACAAACCCAATTGGGAGGAGAGAAAAGGTCAATTCTAACCAAATTTCATGAATTTAGTTATGGGAATAAGAGGCATTTAACGAGCTACCAGTTATGCATATACCCAAATTTTATGTATTTTGTTCGTTGCCTTTTGCTTACTTTATTTTTGGTCAAAATTCTTTTTTTCTGAGTACAGAGGATTTAACTTAGTATGTTTAGATGAAACTTTCTTCCCAACATAAAGTTTGACCTTTAGGGCATGTTTGGAATGGGGGTAATATATTAAAGGGGTAATAAAAGTCAAACATATCAAAACTAAGGTATTTAAAGATGATGATAGATAGATAGAGTGGTGGTGGAGAAGACAAGGTGGTGTTGGGAGGAAGAAATGGAAGAAATATGGGAACTATTACCCTTCAAATGAGGGTAATAGTTACCTAGGGGTGCTGGTGGGTAATTATCACCCCCATAATGAGGGTAATAGTTCCCCTCCTTCTTCCATTTCCTACCTACTAACACCACTTTATCCTCTCCACCACCACTATATCCCCTTTATCATCCTCTTCAAATGCCTTTGTTTTCTTATCTTTGACTTTTATTACCTCCTTAATACTTTACCCTCATTCCAAACATGCCCTTAAAGATCACCATGGTACATTATACCACTGCTGGATTGGTAGAACTTTTAGAGTAGTAGACATTAATGGCTTTTGTTGTACCACTGCAGCCTAGTAAGGAAAGGCGTTTCACAAGCTTAGAGGATGATTAAAAAAAAAACTAATTAGAGACTGATATGTACATCAATATATTATCGAAGAGGAGTTGGAATACAAAAACTGAAGAAGAAGAGTAGGTGGCAAAAAAAAAGGTTGGGTCCATTTGTCAGAATTCTGGATTTTTTCTCGGAGTTTAGGTCACAAACTGTATTTAAACAACTTCAATTACATTTTTAAAAACAATAAATGGTTTAGATTAGTCGGTAAAGCACATTAAATCGCACTTACAACAAACGAGACCTATATTTTAATTCATCATCATCCTCCTCATTATTCAATCAAATTGTACTTCGCTAATTCATTTGGTGACATCAAAAGGTATCAATTGCCGATAGCAAGAAGTATTTCCTTTGCCTAGAATTAATTCTCTAAAACACATGTACTTCAGCGTCACTACCTGCTTCATAGCAAATTTCACCAGTTCTAAAGAGCTAAAGAATCATTTTACGAGTAGATTAACACCTCCCTTGTCAACCTTAATTTTGCTAGGGGGCTGCCTGAATAACTACTCGAATTCAATCATTAAAATGAATTTGAAAATAATTTGTTGAGTTAAGCTTAGAATGTTGCTTTTTCTGCTCAGTGAAGAAACCTACATTACAAGAAGAGCGTGACCTTCACGCGCTAGGTGGCAAAAAAAAGTTGGGTTCATTGATCAGAATTCTGGATTTTTTTCCTTGGAGTTTAGGCATAAACTATATTTAAACAACTTCAATTACATTTTTCAAAACAATAAATAGTTTAGATTAGTCGGCAAGGCGTATTAAATCGCACTTACAACAAACGAGACCTATATTTTAATTCACAATTGAACAGAAAGTATGGATTATCCCAGGATCTAGCTGGTGACCTTGTACCGAAAATTGGAACACAATCTTTAGCAATAGGTAGATCATGCACACGGAACTATGGTGAGCACCATGCGCACAATGAACATTACCCACTGAACACACCCAATGAACATCAACCAATGAACGTCACTAAATGAACATCAGTTGGACATCACCCAATGAACATCAATGAACATCACCCAATGAACATCAGTTACACCATCCAATGAACGTCACCTATGAATGTCACCCAATGAACATCAGTTTGTGTTAAAAGAACACTAAGTTCACACACAAAGAACAATAATCCGTTCTCCAATGAACAAGACTCCAAAATTGATTTGAAATGAAAATTTTCAAATTTTTGAAAATTTGAAAATGTCAACCAATGAACATTAGTTTATGTTTTAAGAACATTAAGTTCACTCAAATGAACAATAAAGTAAATTGGGTGATGTTCAATTGATGTTCATTGGGTGTTGTTCATTGTTCATTAGGTAGATCATTGGGTGATGTTCATTAGGTAATGTCCAACTAATGTTCATTGGGTGATGTTCATTGTTCATTAGATAATGTTCATTAGGTGATGTTCATTGTTCACTGACTGATGTTCATTTAACTGACGCGTTTTGAATTGTGCGCATGTAGCTCTACATGATTCCGTGTGTATGATAGAATTTGCGAATCTTTAGCACCATGTTATGGTTGTTGTGGGGTTGGAGGAATACTGTGGTGTTCAGAAAATTGGGCGAAATTCCCATGGATTTGATTGGGTTCTTGTGGACAAAAATAACAGGTAGATCCAGCACCTTGAAACGCCTCATGGCAGGTTGAGTAACTGCAGAGACGATTTTATTCAAGCTTTTTGACTGAAGGTGGGTATTTACTCTGCTTTGAAAGCTGGATAGCTCTTTAATGGTGTTAAAGAGGGCAAGAGAAGGCAGAGTAAAGAAGCTGATAATTCAGATGATTAAGATATGCGTACAATTTTTTAACTCCGAAAAGCGAATAAAGTAACAAACTGTCTTCAATTCAACTCAGAATATTTCATGACATTTAAGTCCAATTTAATTTCAAGATGTTAGTGAATTAGCTTGGCCACGAGTAGTTGCTAGCTACTACCGAATGTTGTTAATATTGTCCGTAATTCTCCTTCCAATTACAATTTACAACTCTAATCATACCTTCATGTAAGTAGATCAATGTCCATTCTTGTTTCACCCATCCATTAAGGTTCATCAAAGTATTAATTTCAGTAGGGATCATCAGATAGGAGCGAAAGACTATTAAGGTTTATATTAATCACAGATTTATCATCTGAACTATGCATTCAAAATCATCACACGATCCCTCCATTTTCCATCTTTCAACTTCGAATTTCAAATTTCTTTGTTGGTTTTCAAATAACAGCCTCATAAATTAATTGTTCAACACATTGACATTTAGACATATGCTTGTCAATTATTATGAATATAATCATTGGCCAGAAACTATATTTTAAACAACTTAAATTACATTTTACAAACAATAAGGAAGACTCAGTAATGGTTTAGATTATTCGGCAAGGCGCATTAAATCGCACTTACGACGAACGAGACCTATATTTAAATTCATCATCATCCTCCTCATTATTCAATCAAATTGTACTTTGCCGATAGCAGTAACTATTCCCTTACGCTAATGATGTGTACTTCAGCGTTACTAGACCTGCTTCATAAAAAAATTTCAGCAGTTCTGAAGAGCTAAAGAATTAATTTACGAGTAGATTAACACCTCCCTTATCAACCTTAATTTTGCTAGGGGGCTGCCTGAATAACTACTCGAATTTAATAATTAATTTACAAAGCAAAATGAATTTGGAAAAATATTTGTTGAAATTAAAGCTCAGAATGTTGCTTTATCTGCTCAGCGAAGAACCTAAATTCACAAATAAACTTAAGTTCTTCTCATACAAGAGGTGTCAGAAATATTAGCATTGTTCATCTTCGCAACTCAATAATTCTTCAAATCAATAACTCAAATAACATAAATTTTAATTTAAAAATAAAAAATAAATAATCGAATTAGGTCGTCAGATAGGAGCGAAAGACTATTAAGATTTACGTTAATCACAGAATTTATCATCTGAACTATGCATTTAAAATCATCATACGACCTTAAATTTTCCAGAAAATATAATTGACTTAAGATAAATTTCAAAACATTGATAAAAAGTCTCAGAAGGAAGGCAGTAGTGAGATTGTAATCATTAGAAATATCATACAATTAAACACATCAAACTGGTTGCATCATCGACAAAATCAATTTTGAAAACAAATTTACAGATCTAATTTCATACAATAACATGAATCAAACTGATTGCATCATTGACAAAATCGATTATAAAAAAGTAAAACAGATCGGATTTGAGAAAAAGGAAGGCCTCATAGAGAAGATTAGGTATTCAACATGATGAAATTCAGACATATGCTTGTCTAATTTAAAAAGTTTAATCATCGGCCATAAAAATGAACAAAATCAACGAAAAACATTGAAAAAATACTAAATTAGGTAAAGAAATGGAGAGAAAGGACTCGGCTTATGGGTGGTGATATAGCAGAATGGTCGTCAAGGTGAATTTAATCGCTCTTACGACGAACGAGACCTTGCATTCTTCGTCATCGTCCTGAATTGATATTCAAATGAACAAATTGAAAAACACAGAGAAAAAATGAGAAACAAAACCCTAACTGATGATGATGTTGATTGAGGAGAATGTGAGTTATGAGAAATGTGGAGATGTGAGCAGTTTATAAGGGAGTGCGGGATGAGGAGATTGTTAGGGTTTGTTGTTTAAAATGGGCTTTCAGGGTTTTGACTGGTGCTCATCAAGCTCATGCTTGTTTTTCGAGGAGTCTATGGCCCAAACTTGTGGGTTTCATTTCTCCTATCTCCCTATATTTTAACTTGATATAAACGGATAAGATCTTATATAATAAGGTCGAATTATGTCTACTAAGTTTAAATAAGTTCAAATAAGTTGTAAAAGACATAAATTAATCTAACTTTTTAGTAGTTAAATTGGCTTTAATCGTGTTTGATACTCAGCAAATATCCAATAACAAATTGCTTATGTGTTAACTGGTTTTGACTATGTGGTAGTTGATTTGATTAACTATTTGTATTAACTATTTTGTAAGAGTGCGTTAAGATTAACTAATAATTAAAGCTCATTTTCAGTAAAATACTCCCTCCGTTCCCTTTTGATGTTCCCATATGAAATCGGGGAGAGGATTAAGAAAAGTGAATCTTTGGTAACAATACATTTAAAGAATGCATATTTTAGAGTTATCATTCAATAGTTATCTAACCAAAGCATTGTAAAGGTAAAAATATCATTAATGCAAAGAAAACACAACTTACTATGCAAAATATAAGGGTTATCTTTTAATTTAAGCCAATGAGATTGCAAACTTGTTTGACTTTATGTGATTTAAGTTTAGAAAGATTGCAAAGGGGAACAACTTAAAGGAACACCAAATCGGGAAATGGGAACAACATTAGGGAACGGAGGGAGTAACATATGAGGACATGAGCTAAAATAAGGGGGGAAATTATTTTCTCAAGCAATAATGGCCTTTTCGCAATCATTGTTTTACAGAACATTGAAGAAAGAGTAGCAATATGCAACCTTTTTCTTTTTCAGTGATTTGGTTTCATAAAAAAATTGTCAACCTCTTTTTACCAAACACACCATTTACGAATTTGACTAATTTTCCTTCAAAATTATATTTTTCAGATGCAGTCATATGCAATAAGGGTAATAGAGAGAGGAGGGAACATAAAAAAAAAGATTTTAAAAATCTTAATGCTTTCACTAATTAGATAATTAATCGCTTCATTATAAAGTTTTTAACATCATATGCTCGCATCGCGTGCATACAAAAGTAGTCAACAATATATGAGCATTGTCGACCAATAGTACATTAAAATTTTAACAATCTCTATCAAACTATTTCCAAACTGTCAATTACTAAAGTTCCTAAAAAATTCTATCACCCCTATTGTGCCCATAAGCCAATATTTTCTTCAACAAAATTCATGGATCTATTCTGAATGATAAGCATTCGAGCACCCAACTTGTCATCGAGGAAACGTAGATTACTGGTCAACATACTGATCTGAATTAGCGCAATCTGGATGTTCAGTCCTTTCTAGTTTAAATAGGGCAAAAGGCTTGGATTTTAGGATTTCTCCTTTGTTGGCCTGAAACTCAACCTAACATTGTCTTTGTGACCTAAAAGATTTTGGAAGATCCACTATATATCTTGCAAAGAGAGCATAAAAACCTTAGGTCATGTTATAGAGTAATTTTTTCAAGTTTAAAATTATAAGATTCATATGGTAGTATATGATTTGCTTATTCTACACATTATAATCAATTAATCATGTTTATTTTACAACTATAAACAACTTTTTAGTTCCCTAATTTTGTCTTGGTTTTTAAAAAAACCTAACAAAAATGATGATGAGGTCTAGTCCTTACTTAGTGAGTTTACAATAATCACGCAAACACAAAATACGCAATAACTTCAAATGGGCACCTTCAAAACATGTGAATCATGAAAATAAAATTTCATACTCTAGCTTGTTGGTAGTAGTATTACATCAATAGTTAGTGATCAAGAGTTGAAGAACCCTTAGAGGCTATATTTTACCATTTGCAAAACGATAGAGTGATGCTACACCAACATTTGAGTAGGAGTGACACTTGACAATCTACGATTATTATTTCAGACGTGTTTATATACATTATTCGGCTGTAGAAAATAACATATAGTTCAGCGAAAAATATTTTCCTACTTTTAGTGATCAAGGGTTCAAGAACCCTTAAAACCTTTTTAACCATTAACAAAACGATGGAGTGACACTACAACAACCTTTAAGAAGGAGTGATACTTTATAGCATTACATTACTCACATGTAGAAAATTAACATATACTTGCACCAAAAAGAATTTCCTACTCGCACTTAAAAAAATCTTAGTCTTTTAGACCGTGCTAATAATGACTCATACTTGGAATTATATTTTGCAATCCGCGTAAAGTATCGGTTTATCTATTGTGTAATTGCTTAAATAAGTTGTTTATATATCTCTATACTATAATGGAAGAGGGGGAGTGGACACCAAAATTAAAAAAAGAAAAAAAGAACAAATAAAATGAATCAAGGAAGTTATTAATTGTAATTAAGTTTCGTTTCCAAACTTAGCTATCATATTTTTAGCAAAAGATGGTTAAAACTGTAAACTAAAATATCTATAAATCTAGAAAGTAAAATAATTTTACAAAATATCAATGGTTATACTTTATTAAGATCTATAAATAGACACCCACTTTGCTATTTTTTATATACTTTCAATTTTTTTATTTTCAAATACATGAGTAATTGGTTGCTCATGAGTGAAAGTGCATTGGATCAAATTAATCATGAAACATGATACAATATTTTAGGATGAATGAGAAAGTGGTAAAGAGAGGGATGATGTATTTTTTTTAGTCATGAGTGTTGATGCTAATTAATGACATCTTCCATTAATCTTTTAAAGATTTTTTTTAGGCCTTTTGTTTTAAAACGCTTTTTCTAATACTCTCTAATATTTATTACTCTTTTTTATATATTTAAATTGTTAACTATTTAAACTCTTTTAATATTACAATTACACCCTCTAAAAACAAACAAAATGATTAAACTAATTACATGCTTATATGTATAATCAACAAAATTAACAACAAAATGTACTCCATCTTTCTTTGGGTTGTTCAAAACTTAGGGATATCACAATTCATAAAGCATTAGCCCATTAATTGAAAATATACATTAAGAAAGAAGAAAAATAAATTACAAAGCATAAAAAGATGCTTGTAAAATGACTATCATGAGTATATACTAAACAGCAGAGTCAATACAATGTGAAATTCGTTCCAACGTTTTGGTTATGCTAGCTGTGATATCTCGATTTATGCACACAAAGTCCACATTGAGAGGAAAACCACCATCAATATAACACTACCACTATATAACTAACTACCTTCAATTTCATTAACGAAGAAGTTGATCAACTTGCCACATAAATTGCTTAAATTGCACCATGAGATGATGAATAATACTGTTAATGTTATAGTATTACAAGTTAAATCTGAAGGAAAACTGGGACTAGGTGATATAAAAAGTAAATGAATGTGCCGGAAAACTGTTGTTAAACAGAAAAAAAGAAAAGCGTCAATGCAAACAGAAACCTATAATCCTGTAACATCGTGCCTCTGATTTTGAACAACGCACTACAACTACATTGTACAAGACATCCGACAATATATCGTATGAAAAAAAGGATACGAGTACAACTTCAAAAAGCTTTAAACTCTAAAAGTTCGTCTTCTCAAAGATAAAATATGAACAGGTTGCATTACATGAGTACTCTCCACACATTTGAGACTTCTGGTTCACTATCTACGAATCAGGCCATCTATAAACTAAAAATTAACACCAGTCTCAGCTTCTGTTGGATCTTATTCTGTCAAGGTGACCAATACGAGAATCCAATGTCGAGAGAATCTGTGGCATAGACATCCCACCAGACACAACGATCTCTGCATGGACGAAACATTAAGAACACATGTTGTTATGATGGATTCCAGTAAGAAGTTTCAGCTATGTTACTCGGGTACTCTTATCAAACACGATAAATGTCCAAGTGCCTACCCATTTTTTTTAAGGAAAAAATCCATTAGTTTAGCCTGAAATGAAGTATTGGAGTGTCCAGCACGGGTGACTAGGGTAAAATGAAGTGTCGGAGTGTCAGGCATCGGTGGTTGGGGTAAATAAAGGGTCCAGTTTAGAAAGCCTATATTAACTGAGTTCAGTAGATCCCATATTTAGAGATATATTTATATTTTTGAAGACACATTTGAGGTTTGAGGCTCAACTAGTAACACTATTACCAAGTAGTATTTGGTTCAGGCGTAAGAATGCTCCTGATTATGACCTTGAGGTTACATAATCAAACTCCACTAGGGCTCTTCAGGGGCGGGCCCTATCATTTCCGCTCTACCCCCAAAAGAAATGCCGCCTACTCCCAAGGGGAATGATCTCCTAAATTGGAGTGGTTGACCTATGATAGGGTTAATGCAGTAAAATTTTCTTCCTTAACATTATGAAGACCAGTAATATTTTTGGAGTTGGGAAGTTCTCTAAGTTAACCCATGAAAGGACTCATTAACCTATGATAGATGTTGATCTAGTAGGGTTTTTCTTCTTTACCATAAGGAAGAAAAAAATGAGTTATATTTCTGGACTTAGAAAGTCAGAGTATATCCATAGTCAAAAGGTGTTCAACTTCCAATTTGGAGCATATCAGAAAAATAATTTAGGCCATTTCATTTCATTGATCCATCCTTTTCTCTATTATTGTTAGTTTGCAGCTATCCACTATTCCACCTATGTAGAGTTTTTTCTGGGAAAAACTAAAATAAGAGAAGATGTAAATCACTCACCAATTCCTTCACGAACTGACAGATTTGGTCTGATTACATCCTTCGAGTTGACAAGAAAAATATCACCGATATACAGATGATTTGTCGGAACATAGACACAGCATAGATCTTCCTCTCCAGAATAACTCTGTCATATACATTGCACAAGAAGAGAAACATGCATCAGCATCCAAGAACCCACTAGACAATAATCCAAAACAATTTAAATTGTCTAGTTTTCAAGTAGGAGTATGATTGAAACACTTGTCATGGCAATCCAGCATCACAGATTCACAATGGTGATCCACCATATCAAAATTGACTCGTATAATAATCAGGAACTTGTTGTCTGTATATTCAAGCAAGCTGCATTCCTAGATGGCTAGATATCCTTCCACTTTTTCATGCCGTCTCTACAGTGTGTTGGAAATTCGGATAGCAAATGTTGGAGGAATGAGAAGGGGAGGGAGAAATGGGCTTGTGCTTTTCCCTCCAACGCTTTCCAACTTAAAGAAAATTTTGGTTTACTAGAAAGGGCAAGAGAATTTGATCCTTCTACTACCTCCCCTTCTGTTCCCCCAATGAGCATCCATTTTGAATGAATCCAAAAAATCTTACTCCCCTTTACATCCTCTAACCCAAACACATTGTTAACCACTATGTAAGGGATATGTGTTAAAAGTAAAAGCAAGTCTCCAGTCTTTTGTTAACTAGAATCAGGACCGTGTTTTGTAAATTCTTAATCATCTTGAATATATTAACTATTTCTTCTTTCTGATCCCGCTGTTTCGCCACTGAGCAGCAAAGCAACGAAACTCTTTCTTTCCCTCTGGTTAAGCCCCTTCTTACATAGGGCATTGCAAGCTCCTCGCCTTCTCAAGGGTGCCGCAGGCACAGGCAATGCCTAGCTCCACATCCAGCTATGTCTCAGGTCTAGAGCATATCCAAGCAGATGACACGTTAGACCCCCGTCTCAATAAGACTAACAGTCACAATATGGACGTACATCTCAACCGTATATAGGATTTGGTTTCTCTCTCTCTCTCTCTCTCCTATTACACAGATCCCCTTATATCTATCTCTCTTCTCTTTCTTATTTGTGCCAAGAATTTTTTTACCTTGATGTGTGTTAGAATATAAATATGTAAATATTTAATTGTGTATTTATTTCGGTAAATATTCCCTTGTAAACCCTAGTTTTGTAACCTATATATTGTTAATTAATTGAATAGCCTCCTCAAGGAGATTATCACTATCTTTCATGGTAATCAGAGCCTAAACCCTAGCCACCTAATTCTCTCTCCCTTCTCTCTCTCACACGGCATCTTCTTTTTTTTTTTTTCCACCTTGCACGCCTCTCATGGCTGCCGAACAGAGAAACGGCTCCCCCTCCTCTTCTTCCTTCCATCCCGCTCTTCACCTTAACTACAAAAACGCTCTTCCCATCACCCTCAACATGGAAAAACCCCAATATAATGCTTGGGCAACCCTTTTCCGCAATACGGCCCGTGCATATCAAGTTTTGGATCACATAGATTCCAACACCAAACGTCCAAGCGACATTGATGACGATCTTTGGGATCGTCTTGACTCCATAGTCCTTCAATGGATTTATGGCACCATACATGAGGACCTAATTTATGCTATTCTTGACGAAAAGGCTACGGCAATGGTGGCTTGGGGTAAACTCCGCGACCTTTTCCAAGATAACAAAGGTACTCGTATTGTTCATCTCGAAAATCAATTCGGCAACATAAAAATGCAAGATTTTCCCTCTTCCGCTGCCTATTGTCAATCTCTTAAGTCAGTTGCCGATCAACTTTCGAGTTTGGGTCATCCCGTTTCGGATGAAAGACTCGTTCTTCAACTTGTTGCGGGTCTCGCCGATGAATATGACACCGTAGCAACGTTCATTCAACAATCTCAACCATTACCTTCGTTCCAAAACGCAAGGTCTATGATTGCGTTGGAAGAAACTCGCCGGAATCAATCAAAGAAATCTTCCTCGCCTTCAAATACTGTCCTCGTTGCTGCCGCAAATTCGCCCCCACCAGCGAACTCTCATTCGCACTTCTCTGGCCGCGGCGGTGGCGGCGGCGGCAAACAGCAGCGCCGTGGTGGTGGCGGCAAACAGCAGCAGGGCCGCGGCCGTGGTTCAGCATCCGTCTCTGCCCCTCCTTATCCGCCATACGGGTACGCCCCTTATGGTCCATACGCACCATGGCAGCCCTTCTGGGCTTTCCCCCCAAGCCCGTATCCCATTCAGCAGCCCAGACAGCCCCCTGCTGCCACTCGCCACACTGGGCTTCTCGGCCCAGCTCCTGGATACCGACAGCAGCCCCAACAAGCATTTGTGGCGCCATCTCCTGATCAGTCCGCGCCCCCAACACCAACCGAGCTCCCGCAATTGTTTAATGCCATGACACTTCAACAACCGGACGAAAATTGGTACTTTGACACGGGCGCGTCTACTCATCTCATGAATGATCCAGGTATTCTTCCTATTATTTCTAATTGGCGTACTTTAAATTCTCATATTATGGTTGGTGATGGCAAATTAATTCCAGTTAAAGGATCCGGCACCTCCACCCTTTCATCCCCCCACCCTCCCCTTACTTTACGTAATATCCAATATGCCCCTGCTATAGTCAAAAATCTAATCTCTGTCCGCCGTTTTACGACTGACAATCATGTTTCTGTCGAATTTGATCCGTTTGGTTTTACTGTGAAGGACTTGAGGACGGGGACGACTTTGACGAGGTGCAATAGTTCCGGAGATCTCTATCCACTTTCAGCTTCACCAACTCATACACATTCTACCTTTGCTGCCATCTCTCCTTCCACTTGGCATAACCGGCTTGGCCATCCCGGCAATGCTATCATAGATTTTCTTAGGATTCATAAATGCATCAAGTGTAATAAAGACTCCCTATCCCCTCTTTGTCATGCTTGTCAATTAGGAAAACATTGTCGTTTACCTTTCTCTCCTTCGAATAATGTTACTCATGCTCCTTTTGCTATTATTCACACTGATTTATGGATGTCTCCTGTTATTAGTCCTACTGGTTATCGCTATTATTTATTATGCTTGGATGACTACTCTCACTATCTCTGGACTTTCCCTCTCAAATCTAAATCACAAGTCTCCTCCACCTTTCTTCTCTTTCTCGCTCACATTAAAAATCAATTTAACTCCACAATCAAAACGATCCAATGTGATAATGGCACTGAATATGTCAAAAATGAGTTCAAATCTTATTGTGCTACAAATGGTATTGTTTTCCGTCATTCTTGTCCCTACACCTCTTCTCAAAACGGCAAAGCCGAACGCATGATTCGAACCACCAATGACGTGGTTCGCACTCTCCTCTTCCACGCTTCTCTCCCCCCTTCCTTTTGGGTCGAAGCCCTTCATATGGCCAAATATCTCCTTAATATTCGTCCCACTAAAACACTCAAATTCCTCACTCCCCTTCATCGTCTCTACAATCGTGCTCCGTCTTACTCCCATCTCCGCACTTTTGGATGCCTTTGCTATCCAAACACTAGTGCCACCATGGCTCATAAGCTTAGTCCTCGTTCTACCCCTTGTCTTTTTCTTGGATACCCTCCCAATCATCGCGGGTACCGTTGTCTTGATCTCTCTTCTCGCAAAATAATCGTCTCTCGTCACGTGACCTTTGACGAATCCACCTTCCCCTACTCCACTCTTCATTCCCCTTCCCTTCTGGACTATGAATTCCTCCAAGTCCCGTCCCCGTCCACTTCGTCTACGGCCCAACCCCATCGGGCCTCCTCCACGTCCCTTCACCCTTCCTCCCCTCCTAATTCTCCTTCACTTAATCAACCCCCCCTACCCAGCCCACTACTCCCCTCCCCGCCCTTCTCCCCCTGCTCAGTCCATCTCTTCTTGGGCCATCTCACCAGCCCACTACCCTTTCCCCCCACAGCCCACCTTCCCCCCTCCCCCCTATACCCAGCCCCCTCCCTCGCCTATTACAAGCCCAGCCCAACCCCTACCCGCACACACAACTCCCACGCCTACCCCCCTGCCAGCCCACCAACCAACACCCAGCCCCCTTCCCCTCCCACGCCCTCAAGCCCAGTTCGCCACATTGCCCAACGCCCTCCCCTTCATGCTAGCCCAGCTACTACCCGCAGCAAAAACGGAATCTATAAGCCCAATCCATACAATGGCCACCGCTTCTTCAATGTCCAAACCCCACCCACACTATCACCCATTCCCCGCTCCCACATTCAAGCCCTCCACGATCCTAACTGGAAAGCCGCCATGTGTGATGAATATAAAGCGCTAATTAAAAATAACACCTGGACTTTGGTTGAGCGTCCCCCTGAGGCTAATGTGATTCGTTGTATGTGGCTCTTTAAACATAAGTTCCGATCTGATGGCTCTCTTGAGCGCTACAAGGCGCGTTTAGTTGTTAATGGTAAAAATCAGGAGGTTGGCATTGATTGTGATGAAACTTTTAGCCCTGTGGTTCGTCCTAACACTATCCGTACTGTTCTTAGTCTTGCAGTGTCCCGTAGGTGGTCCATCCACCAACTTGATGTGAAAAATGCTTTCTTACATGGTAATCTGCAGGAAACAGTCTATATGTTTCAACCACCAGGTTTTCAAGATTCCTCTAATCCCAAGAGTGTGTGTTTATTGCAAAAATCACTTTATGGTTTGAAACAGGCACCGCGGGCATGGTATCAACGCTTTGCCAATTTTATCTTGTCCAACGGCTTCGTCAGCAGCAAATGTGATCCTTCCTTATTCATTTACCGTCGCGGACAGGATATGGCTTATCTTTTATTATATGTGGATGATATTGTTCTGGCCACCTCCTCGGACTCTTTGCGGACTCACATCATCTCCCTTCTCCGGTCCGAATTTGCTATGACTGATCTGGGTCCCCTTTCCTACTTTCTTGGCATCTCCGTCAAGCGTACTCCTAAGCACATGTTCCTTACTCAGAAGAAATATGCAGAGGAAATTCTTGCCCGTGCTAACATGTCCTCCTGCAATCCCTGTGCTACTCCCGTTGACACCAAGGCCAAACTCAGCGCCTCTAGTGGTCCTCCTATGAAAGACCCCACTCTTTATCGTCAGCTTGCCGGTGCCCTTCAGTACCTCACCTTTACTCGCCCTGACATCTCCTACGCTGTTCAGCAGGTTTGCCTATTTATGCATGACCCTCGAGAGCATCACTTTCATGCCCTTAAGCGCATCTTACGCTACCTTAAGGGCACATTAGAGTACGGCATGCACTATTCATCTACCCCTGCTACTGGCCTCGTTTCCTACACTGATGCAGATTGGGGTGGGTGCCCCGACACGAGACGCTCGACGTCCGGTTACTGTGTGTTTCTTGGTGACAATCTCATATCTTGGTCCTCCAAACGGCAAGCTACCTTGTCCCGCTCCAGTGCTGAGGCCGAATACCGTGGCGTTGCAAACGTCGTTGCTGAGTCCTGCTGGCTTCGCAACCTTCTTCTAGAGCTTCACTGTCCTCTCACCCGCGCCACCATGGTCTATTGTGACAATGTTAGTGCAGTTTACATGTCTCATAACCCTGTTCAACATCAGCGCACTAAGCATGTCGAGATGGATATCCATTTTGTCCGTGAGAAGGTTGCTCTTGGTCATGTTCGTGTACTTCATGTTCCATCCGCGTATCAGTACGCCGATATATTTACCAAGGGTCTTCCTAGGTCCTTGTTCTTTGAGTTTCGCTCCAGTTTGAGCGTCCGTCCTCCTCCCGCTCCAACTGCGGGGGTGTGTTAGAATATAAATATGTAAATATTTAATTGTGTATTTATTTCGGTAAATATTCCCTTGTAAACCCTAGTTTTGTAACCTATATATTGTTAATTAATTGAATAGCCTCCTCAAGGAGATTATCACTATCTTTCAATGTGACATAAAGGGGGTATACAAAATTATGTTCATCAAAATTCACTGTTCATATCCATATAAAGCAACTTCTCACTACACACACAAATATCTAACAACCAGTATCTACGGGCGGTATATGTGAAATTTGTGAAATAATAAATCTCTATTCCAACTCCATGCAGAAATTGTGGCTTAAGCAAAAGAGAGATGAAATACAAGGTGAACATGGGGCCACATGGCACACAGAAAGGAGAAGATTAATGCATAAGAGCTTATTTCTTATCAAATTTGATTACCTGCAGTGAAACAGATGATGTGATGAACCCAAAGGCATATTCCCCAATTCGCGGATGTCTAATGATGGCAACTTCCTTGAAGGCCTGCGTGTTCTGGTCTGTATTGTGACAAGAATCTTCATCAGTGGGCTTACAAAAATATTCTACCATTTGCATAAGAAGAGGAATTCAATAAGTAGCATACCTGGTGATATTGCAGAACTGATTTGCTTTGAGGCATTGTAAATGTGACGAACAAAAGGCATCCTCTTAATAAACCACTCACCAAGGCCTAAAACAGATGCTCCCAACCACGAGGACATGAACACACCAACCAAGAATATGAATGCTATTGAAGTAATGAATCCCAGGCCTGTTAAGAGGCAGAAAACAAAAAAAATCAGAAGAAATTTGGAAGCCAAGTACTTGATCAGACCAAGCGTGCCCACCCACGCCCATAAACCATGAATGATACTGCAATTTTAAGAAGTAAATAAGCACCAGGTCATAGAACTTAAATGGAAGATTGAACAATCCAGAAGGCAGAATCTCATCGTATAAATCTCTGATCTTTTCGGAAAACTCGAAACTCGCAGAAACTTCCAGGTTTTAGCTAGTCTACAGATTCACTAATAATGCCTTTGGTGATGGGCCTGATGGCCAAATGTATCCTCACCGTAGAAGAATATGAAACCGAAAGAAATCTTGTGAAAGGAGAAAAATAACATTGAAGCAAAAAATAAATTGATTACAGGTTAATTTAAATATTTGTAAACAGAGGTGCTAGGGCAAGTGATTTTAATTTATTTTTTTTGAAAGAGCAAGTATATGTGATACCATAATGCATAATTATATAGAGTTATTATATACACACACATCTATACAAGGTAATGTTGAGTGGGCCCAGCTAGGGCGGTAACATTCTTCTATATCCCGTTGTGTGTCTCATTTGTGTCCCATCATTTAAGCTATAGCCACCTTCATCTCTATTCATCAATAGCATTTAAATCTAAATGTAATTTGGTGATATGTTTGAGACGGAGAACTAGACTAGTAAAAAATGAAACACCAGTTTCATGTTGCAAATGTGCAATCTACTCATAAATGCAATACCAGTTTCTTCAGGGTGATGATTATACTAAAGATGCAACATCAATTTCGCTCCAGAAACAGAAGCCTAGTACGCCAACTGGTTGCAAACAACAATCCAGTAGCATCGCAGTTCCCAAGAATAAGACAACAGGAACTGCGAGAGAAAAAAAAAGTACTCACCAAAAATATCAATTCCAAGTTGAGCATAGATAGGAGAGAAAAATCCATCCACAAAATGTATGAACCACCAGGTTATGTAGAAAGTGACAGCTATTGGAAAAAGGATGACACTGCAAATAAGAAGACAAGTAACAACATCAGTAAACTGGAGGAAAGCATGTAGCGGGGGATCAAAGTTTCCAACTTATTTTCACCAAGGCACTGAATACACATACACACAAACTATACAGAATTTTGAGCCAAGATTCCAATGAAACCATGGTCAAACTGTTGTAGCACTAATTCTTTTACACAGTGACTAAGAATTTTTTTGAAGCCAATCTTATAAATTTACAACAATAACAGAACAAAAATCATATAAACCTAGTGACATGCAACAAACTCCAACTACAGACACAAGTCATAAAAATAATGCACACACTCTTTTGGACAAGGCAACATCATTCCTCGGAAATAATAGAATCGATTGATCTGCTCCACAAAATATTTTAAAAGCCTCAACAACAACAAAGCTTTGTTCCCAAAACGATTTGGGGTCGGCTAACATAAATCATCATTTGAAACCGTTGAAAAACAAGCCATTGACAAGTGCGACAAAATTTTAAAAAAGGCAAACACAATGACGAACAAACACAATGAAAATAAACACATAAATAAGGCAATCACACTCCTTCCTCCACGTGAATCCGTTCCTCAACTCAACCCTCTCCAATGCCCTTTTCTATCGATCCAAAATACACTCATATCGCTTTCAATTATCTTTATTCAAGTCATCTTAAGTTTTCCCCTACCCCTTACAATTTGATTACTCTTCCAATGTTCAAGTCAAGTCTTCTAACCAGCGCATCACTTGGTCTCCGCCTCACATGCAACTCCAATTTTCTCATGGATCACCTCATATCTTAATCGGTCCTTCCTTGTGTGGCCACACATCAACAGTAACATACGCATTTCCATCACATTCATCTTACAAACGTGTTATTGTTTCGTCGTCCAACACACGGTGCAGTCCTACTATTCAATCAATTTTATAAAAAAAGTTAAGACAGACAACAACAATCTACAAATATGTAGATCATTCTAGTGAGATGTTGCTGAGATGTTACAACAAGCAACAACGAGCATCCTACTCAATATTTATACAAACTTCCAACTACAAGGCTTTCATTTGCACGATGTACACTTGTGTCCCTCGAATTCCTATCTACGTTGAAGCAATCACTTTTAACCTTTCACAGGGTATGAAAAAGCATGAAATTCCTCACCCTGAAACTAATGCATCTGCCTTCTTAGATTCACAAATCAGGGCCATCAGATTAAAGTCTTGATTCACAAGGTATACTAAAACGAGAGAAGATCAAAATCACCCCAACTGGAATAACAAGACTTCTGCCCCAGAAGACTAAGGGGGTCAGATATAGATATACACAACCTTACACTAGCACCAACAAGGCCACTTTCAATGAAACGGTAAACTAACTTCACGAAAGCAACCTATATGTTCAAGAGTAGATGCTGGCAAGGAATATCCTCGGGGAAGACTAGAATTTCACAACGTTTCCTAGATACTAACTAAAATATCCAAATAGATAAGGATAGAACACAGAACCGACTTAGGCAATTTCAATAAATATTAATTTATGTGAGATAAGAGGGTCTGACTTACCATCCTGTCATAAACTTCTTTGAAGCCCAACTTCTGATTATTTTATAAAATGTCTGCATATTTGAAGTACAAAAGCTGTTATTTTTTACATAATAGAAAAGAAGATCATCAAATTGAATTAGACAGGAGGCAAACAAATAAAGAGGTTAACACTAACACATAGACATCAATGGACCAATTCTCCTATTTACCTGATCCAAAAGCTACTTCATTATTATAAGAGAAAAAATACAAAAGGCTCAAGAATGTTCCATGTGCCCCTAATAACATCAATTCAAGAAGCATAAAGCATTTCCTTTTAGTGAGTGCCCTGAGTGGACTAGTGATACTAATACTAATGCATTTATAGCAGGAATCTAAACTAAAACCACGCTGTTGTTCCTACTATCACCTTCTTTGAACACATATAACTCAAGACTGTAAAAGCTTGTCATTCTAAGAAAATACCAATAGCCAACATACTATACGAACCTCGTGGACATACTATACGAACCACTGAATCATACTTGTCATCATTGAATTCACCAGTCCCAATCTGCGTACATGTATGTCATAAATATATACTTCCATCATTATGTACAACCAATAAAAAAATGGTGTATTCCCAATAATCATCAGTAACCGATATTATAAACTAACGTCTCCAAGCAGAAAACCACAGCTGAGATGGGAAACAATTAGGTCCAATTGGAGTAGGCAAAGAGCGACTATAAGTGAGCTAACGCCCATAAGAAGCCAAAACCTTAAACTATTAGATAGAGTCTAGGCACCCGTGCGAACCATCTTTCTTCCATAGTGACCCATTTGCCATACTTCTCAAACACGCATGTGGGAATCCCAACAAAAACACCCTTCAGAAATAGACATTACCGCTCTCATAATACTCATCTTCCCTTCTCTACATCCATCACTTACCTTCTCTATTAAAATTTAAAATATCAGCAGTAATAACAATCTATCAAGAGAAACATTTAACTGGGCTGATACAGCTTTGGTGCTCACAGCCAAAGGCAAAGTTTAAGAGAAGATTTCGAGAGAATTAGTAAATTTGAAAAAAAATGGAGTACCACTGCCGTTTACCATAGTAGATTTTAGCAACTTCAAAGAGTGGGAGCTGAACAACAGCAATCACCACGAGGTTCTAGATAGCTAACTGCCACTATATGGTGATGAATCCACCAAACTTCTAGGAGCACAAAAGCTTTTGAACCTCCTTGCTACATGTAAAACAACTCAAGGTTTAAACCAAGCTAACATTTTCTCTTTATTGCTTACCACTAGTACCACTTTAAGTATGCCACTCACTCAACGAGTGTCGTAACTAATTCCACCAGCTTCAACCAGTACAAATTAAGATGGACCTCGACAAGCACTAATACCGAGCAATGCCAGGATAGATGAAGCTTACAACAGCATAGAGTATTAAACGCTTCTAACAAACAATTTGATAATCAGGCCTATGTTACTCCGACACCCTCATTTACCTGCAAAATTGTGTGTCGTGTCGGACACTTGGATACTACGTTTTTAACTAAAAACATGACTTTTCTCTGCATATGACCGAGCCCGTCATTTCGACACTGTATCCGAGTAGACACTTGATCCATGTCTAAGTAACAGAATCAGGCAACCATACAAAGTAAACATGATGAAAAGGAAACAATTAGATCACAATCTAACCCCAATTTTAGAAGCCTTCTAAAATGTCACACAACTATCATGGGTTCACCCCAAAATCTAAAAAATTACCAAACCCATAGACTTAGCAGTAGCAATACAAGAAAAACCTATAAAAGTTGAACTTAGTGTTACCTAATTCGCTAACCTCCCAGCAAATTGCCCATTGAGACAAGCTAACTATTGTCAATTTTAGGCGAATTGCGAATTCAAATGGCCAATTAGACAGCAAATTAGGTAACACCAACTTGAACAAAGCCTAACCCACTAATCAAAAAAGTCCAAAATCCCAACTTTTTCAAGGGCATATATCCAATTTGAAAGGGTACTGACAAAAATCAAACAAAAACTGATACGATCAATTATGGGCTAGTTTTTAGCTCATTTTTGGACGAATCTCGAATTCAAAAGGTGAATTAGGCAACATTAAATTAAACAAAGCAAAACCCACTAATCCAAAAATTCGAAAAGTACCCAATTCAATTAAAGAAAAACCCAGATGGATCGAACAAAAATGAAGAAAAAAGGAATCACCTCTCGTCCAGAATGATGAGAAGAAGAACCAGAAGGGCTAGGTTTAGCAGAGTGGTCATGAATAACGGAAGAGTCAGCGACTGGTATAAGTAACTCACGATCTCTCTCTCTACTGCTACTTCCCATCGTCGTTGATTTATCATCTCCCATCATCTAATTTTTTTGCACACAGTTCTGCAACTTTGTGCAATTTCAACCTCAATCAATCAAGTTCTTATTGTTATTG
This sequence comes from Patellifolia procumbens, assembly GCA_947645195.1. Taxonomy (NCBI): domain Eukaryota; kingdom Viridiplantae; phylum Streptophyta; class Magnoliopsida; order Caryophyllales; family Amaranthaceae; genus Patellifolia; species Patellifolia procumbens. Next base: position 763,962 of record CANSGD010001295.1, on the reverse strand, counting down.
TTGTTGTTGTTGTTCTTCAATGGAATTGACTGAGTTGCCTGTTTTGAGGAGAGAGAGAAAAGGAGATGATGGGTGCTTCAAATTAGCAAAGTCAGTTCCTAATCTCTTTGTCTCTTTTGTTTTTCTTTCCTTTTCTTTCTTTCTTTATTTTATTTTGGGTTGTTTTTGCCTATATGTACCTTTTTTTTTTTCTTTCAACAAAATTATAGGTTTATGAGTTTGTTTGGTTGTAAACTTTTTGGTAAAGTTTTAGCGAGTTGATTCTTGAGAGCATATTAAAAATTTGATCATTTAGAAAGTTAATTTTAGTGTTTAGTGGATTTCAAAAACTAAGGGCTACCTCGTTATTAGATAAGAAGAATATTTAGTGTTAGTTTCAGAAAATGATGTATAAGAAGCTAAATGGGGCAATTAATCAATTGACACGTGATTTTGGCATAGATTCACAATTTAATATAATCGTGAGCCTTTTGAAATTCTCATCTAGTGTCTGAGTTGCCCGTTAGGCTGATTATTTTTCAGTACCTTAATTTCACAATACTTTTTTATACATGCAAGTGATGTATTACTTGGTGGGATAGTTCATAATACATTTTCTTAGAAATGTCGCACGAGATTGTCTCGTATTTAAAATGACCAGCAAAAGTAATTGGTCAGTAACTTTATTGTCACACCCACTGTATTTGATTCTACCATTTTGGTTTTATATTAACTTAATCAAAATAAAACAAAAAGGAAAACTTATAGAGCAAAACAAAGGAATAGAGGGACTGAAGGAGTACTCACAATATTTCTATTAGTAGTTAGTTTTTTTCAGGTGAAAAAGAGTTGTATGATTGGGTTTACCTTTACTCATCCAAATGGACGGCCACCCCCATCTTCATAATTTCGACCTATTCTTTTGGACTACACTAATATATATTAATTTTAGTTTAGTTCAGTTCAACTCCTACTAAATTAAGGGTTTAGTTCATTCGCTCAATTCAGTTCAGTTTGATTCAACTCCATTCAATCCAAAAAGACAAGATCGAAACAAGGTATTTAAGAACGTGAAAAGGAATGAAACCTTTTTGTTTTTCTTATAAGTTGTTTGATTTTCCATTCTTTGAATTTCCTTGACCCTAGTTGGTTTCCTGAAATTTTTTTGGTACTCCTTGGAGTATGGAGCATTGTGCTTCGGGCTGACGTCATCCTTAGTACCCTAACCAGTCGCCGCTTTACCCTAGCTACAGCGACGCTCACCCTCCCGCCATCAACCTCTCTCTCTCTCCTTCTTTCCTCCTTCCACAAAACTTTCAACAACCTTCATCGACACCCAATCGACGACAACTCCGGCGCTCCATCACGCTCTCTCCCCCTTCTCCTCCTTCCCTAAAACTTCAGGCAACCTCCATTAATGCCGGTAACGTCGATGAGCAACTTGGACCAGATGTTCTTCGGATTGTTGAATGATGTTCTGTAATGCTATTCGAGGTCATTCATTTTGTTCTTTTAAAATACTTGTTATGTTCATTTGATTATTCTTCTATGTCAATTGACACCTATTTTTTACTTTTTAATATTCTTTTAAATAATGTTTAATGTTCTTTTGATGTAAAAAAGTATTTTCTTCTTTGAATTTTCGCATTTTTTTCTTTATGTTTCAAGGAAATGCTCTTTTAAAATTAACAATTTTAAAATTATTTTTGTAAGTATATGTTTTTTGAAATTTTGTATTTTGTTCTTTGAAATTTCGTATTTTGTTATTTTAATGTCATGTTCTCCCAGTGTTCACTTTAAGTTCTTTTTGATGATCTTTTAATGTTATGTTATCCCAATATTCATTGTATGTTCTTACTGACGACTTATCTCTATTATATAAGTGAAGAGGTGGGGGTGGACACCAAAAAGAAAAGAAAAAAATAATTAAAATAAATCAATGAATTTATTAAGTAATTAAGTTTTATTTCCAAATTTAGCCATCAGATTTTTAATAAAAGATGTTCATAACTTCTAACTAAAATATTTAAAAACCTACAAAGTAAAAACAATTAAAAAAAATATCAACGATTATATTTTCTTGAGATCTATAGATAGACACCCACTTTGCTATACTTTTATATACTTTTGAAATTTTTTATTTTGAAATAAATGAGTAATTGATTGTTCATGAGTGAAGGCACATTTGATCAAATTGATCCTGATAAAGTATTTTAGCAGGAGTGAGAAACATGATAAAGTATTTTCAAGTACTTTTGATTTTTTTTCTCATTTGGACAATGAGCAAAAAATACCTTACCGGGTACTATATAACAAAAGTTGTAGTTGATGGTGGGGAGTAAGGGATGTTTTCAAAGAAAAATGAGCCAAGATGACTTTAGCTTGAAAATAAAATATGTTGTGTACCTTCATATTTTATCATGTTACAGTAGCCAAAACACACATCGTATGCAAATAATTTTAGGTTTTTTTTGTTGAAAACCACCTAAATTTTTCATGTTTTTAGAAACTCTCACCTTAATGAACTTTCTTTTAAATTTCCACCTATCATCCCCAATTTTATTAGAAACTCCCACCACTTAATGATTTTTGTTAAATTTTGTTAACAAAACCGTGAAGTAGGCCCCACATATGAATTGAAGTTGAAGTCAATTTCATCAATTTAAGGGCAAATCCTCAACAAATTTAGAGCAAATTTGGAACGAATCACAACTATTTGGAAAGAATTGCAACTATTTCAAGTTCTATTTTGTTAACAAAATATATATGGGGGACCCACTTAACGGTTTTTTGTTAATGAAATTTGACAAAAACCGTTAAGTGGTGAAAGTTTTTAATAAAATTGTAAATGGTAGGTGGAATCTAAAAAAAAACTATTAAGGTGGGAGTTTCTAAAAACATGAAAAGTTTAAGTGATAAGATGCGACTATCCACAAAATTATCTACTGTAGATTATAAAATTTCATAATAAAATTGTTGTCGCATGAATCGCGTGCATAGAAGACTTATTTTAAAATACAGGAGCACCATGCTCCGTGCTCCCAGGTGCACCACAAACAGACTAAGTTGGTTTCCTCCCAAATCGCTCTCAACTAATTCTCAATCTCAATCTCAATCTCAATCCTCCTTCCTCATTTAGAAAATATGCCTTAGACTCATATTTCAAAATTTAAATATCTAACCACCAAAATTACTATCTAGCCATTCTCATATATTGTCTTTGTATTATAAGATTCTAACCCTAGTTGTTTGCCAATGTAAATTCTACATCACCAATATCTTTAGTTACATACTCCAACATGACTTTAATTACATATCTTTAGTCACACATCTTCAAGAAAGTGAGAGGGTATTAGCAAAGATTTTAAAATTAAATATTTTAATCTATCTATTGATACGACTCAAATAAAGCTCTACATGACCATGCTCTTTCATACATATTAGAACCATTTAAAAAGATTCTTTCAAAGTCAAATGGTACCAAGATTCAAAAATAAAGAATTGGGAAGAATCGAGGGAGTATGTATCGACACACACGTCGTAGGTTAGTGTTACTTTGAACATCATTTAACAATTTAACTTATTAAAGAAGAAGTAGATAAGTTATTATAGGTTTCAATAGTTTCGAATATGTTCTAATACATTCTGCATAAATTCTAATAAGACTCAATAAGTTTTAAGAGCTAAGAAGCTAAAAATTAATTCAATAATCGTTAATTAATTATTTAATAAATGTCAGCATATAATTTTGACATAAATTCACAACTTAATTCCATTTCAACTAATATATTCAATATTCATGCATATTTTACCATCAATTAATTAGAATCTGCAAAACCACTTTTAAGTAATGAATTATCCATAGTTTTTATTCCAATTTTCACATGCTGGGTACGAGTCATATGATCAATCAAATAATAGAAAATTTTGATGGAAGTGCCGAGTTGTCATGATATTCTGACAACCTATTGCCTCAGAGGAGGCGGCTGTTTTTGTCATTTTATTTTAATTTTTGGTGCTTATAAATAATGGGCAAGGAACGAAGAATTCCTCATAATTATAGACTTTATAGTTTTCTTTGTTTAAAAAGATTTGACAAGATAAGTTATACTAGTATCTTGCCAGTGGCAGAATAAGGGATTATACATTTACCAAGCCATAGCCTCTCCTGTAATTTTGGATACTTTTAAGGTAAGCACAAATTCTTATATCTTAGTTGGTCATACCATTAATTAATGATATGCGGGTTTATTTAGTAACTCATACATTACTCTTTTATTCTCCAAACTTATTCAAAACAGTCGGTAACCCCTCCCCTTAATAGTTAGTAACCCCCAATTGAAAATATTCGAGGTGTCAAACGTGTCGTATTCGTGTTTGGTCTCGTGTTCATTTCGTGTTGTTAAAGAAATTTATCAAAAAATATGTAAAACATAGGATAATTGAATAAAAGGACATATTGATATAAATGGGTCGTGTTCGTGTTGGTTTCGTGTCGTGTCGGGTCGTGTTCGTGTTTTCTCTCAGTAAATTTGTATTCGTGTCGTGTCGGTTTCGGTCGTGTTGTCGTGTCGGGTCAAAGATTGACAGCTCTACAAAATGTGTCATTAAACCCCGTCCAAAAAGTCAATAACCCTCCTCAAAGAATTAGTAACCCTTAAAACATTAAGTAATTCCCCACACAATTAGTAACCCCCTAAACAGTAGGTAACCTCTCTAAATAGTCAATAAACCTCCCTAAATAGTCAATAACCCCCAAAACACCCGTTAACCTCCTAGAATAGTGGTAACCCCCCTAAAATAGTTGGTAACCCCCTAAAATAGTCATTTTGTGTGCGTCACACAATTGTTAATCGTGCGGCAAGCCGCACACAAGACTTGCTGTAAGGTAATTGTGCTAGTCATCATCTTGACCTAGTCTATAAGAGTCCGTCTACTTTTAAATTATTAGACAACAACAAATTCAATATTCATAAGGGAACTAGTTCAATAGTGAGTAAGTGACTAGTTTAGTTCCATGACCCGTTTATTATATTTCATGATCATTTTAATCCATTCACTAATCAATATTTATTTATTCTAGTCATTGCATCATCTTTTTCAATGAGATTTCATTCCATCAAGTTTGCAATCATTCAAATGAAAATTTTGATAATTAATGAGTAAATATTGAATAAACTGTAACTTATATGATTTGAGGTGGTTATAGTATTTTGCTAGAAACCCTCTATTATCTGTAATACTTAGACCATTACAAAAAAAAGTTGCATATTTTCATGTTTTCACGTGTGTCAATGCATGATTTTAAACATTGATATCTTTAATTTCAATTAGTTACAAATATTAAAGTTGATAATACAAAAGTACATAATGAAACAGAATCCTAGAAGATAATAAGACTATGCTTTTCCTAAAATATAAATCAACAACGACAATCTAAGGACTCGTTCGGTGTTATCGTGGTTTTCTATTTTTTTTTTTTTTAAAAGTCATATGATATATGTCCTATAATGAATAAAAAATTAGTCAGATTTATTGGGAATATGATAACTACAAAGTCAAAACTACTTTTCATGGTTTTATGTTTTTGGTTTTTAGTTTTTAAATAAACTGTAAACAAAAAACGACAGCGAACAAGCCCTAAGTGTATATTATTATGTTATTGCTTTAATAAACACTATGCAGATGGTGTAGCTATCTCAAAACGAAGTAAATATAATATATTATTACTTTAGTAACTTAATCCTATTGAGTCACGCGTTTTCATCAACGATTGAAGACTATAGTCACTAGACGGGGCTCGGACAGTTTTTTCCATTTCCTAAATAAAATTAGTTCATCTATTTCAATATACTCGTCGAACTTTAACTTTTACACCATTGACCTCTTAACTTTAACGAAAATCTTGTACTAATATAATATGCAAATGTATTTAGTCTCTATATATATTAAATTTCACTTATAAAATGCTGACTAGTAGGTAAGTAATAAGGGGGCGTTTGGATTGGCGGTTTCCAGAAAGGGAAAGATAAAGAAAACCCCCAATTCCCTTTGTTGGTATTTGTTTCACTATTTTCTTGATTCCCTTTACCCTTTTTTCCTTTTCACTAACCCCTAAAGCCTTCTAACCTGATTCCCCAACCCCCCTCTACTTAGAAATGGGTTTTGGGAAACCCCCATTGACCACCCATCTAAGTTCCACCAACTTAAACCTCGACCCACCAGCTTAGCACCACCAAAGGATGCGTGAGGAGCAGCAGAGGGAGGAGGGGACAGTAGGAGGGGGCGGCGGTGAGGTGGGAGGAGGCGGTGGTGAGGGGGTGGGGTAATAGTGAAAGGGAAAGTGAGGAGGAGTGTTGGTGGTGCTATGGTGAGGGGGGTGAAAGAGGTGGAAGAAGGGTAAGCAGTAACCAAACAAATTTTACAGGAAAAAGTTTTAGTTTCCTTTTCCTCCTAACCCTTTCTTGATTCCATTTCCTTTCCTCTCTGCAAACCAAACGTCCCCTTATATTATCTCTAATGGCATGACTTGGCAAACATAAAATCAGTGTTGAAACCTTAGATCAATAACTCTGAGTGGACTCGGCCCATTTTTAGCATATGTAAGCAAGAAATTCTGGCCGTAGAATTAGGCCTGACCCAACCCATGGATGAAAAATGGGCCAAAATTTGGGTAGAAAGCTTGGCCCACCCAGAATTAAGATCACCTAATGTTGCAGACTTGCAGTAACTTCAAACTAATTCAATATCAAATGATCTGCAATAACAAAAAACATTCAAACTCAGATGTTTATGCTTGCATTGCTGTACAATTCTATCATTTTGGTAAATGACAATTAATTAGAAACATCACATTCATAGCTAACCAATCCAACTGTATTTTCTTTTTATTGAGATGGAACTATGGAAGCCAGGGAAGAGGAATGTATTATTACATTACGTCGAGTTCCGCCAAAGATAAAATGCCTTGGGAAAAATTTCCAACAAAGGTACACTCGTTACGAGGACGGACTATATCTAGCCATAAGATGAGCAACCGTGTTTCCTTCCCCTTCTAACGCGAGACATTGAAAATGAATCCAACTCCAGTATACCAAGAAAATTTCACTTTTTTCTCCAAAAATTAACAATGTTAGACTGATGAATATTTATGTTTCAGGAAACATACACCTTTGATTAGCCTACCAACTGTTGTATCAACAATATGATGCTTATTTACAAATTTCAGCATATACCCTCTATTCTATATGAATCTTATACAGGTTCCGAAACGAAAGGAAGGACAAAGAAAAATATGTAGTATAAATATGTAGTATGAACGTGAACTATAGCATAAAATCTCTTAGAACTTCCTCTACCAACTTGCCTAAGACAAACTTATCAACTTCACCAATAACTTGCTCAACTTCATCTTGAGTAAACATACTCCGCCAACCAACTTCCCATGTTCCGCTCTTGAAGCTCAAATCTCGGTCTTGCAAAACATAGAGATCGTCACAGGGAAACTCATCGCTTTCGGGTCTTAAATAACATCTTAAATCCTCAATGCCATTGCAAACTTCATCCAACACGCGATCCAAGGAGAAAAATCTTCTTGATTTCGTTGTGTAGATACGCGGGAGAGGCACACGTGTTAGCCAAAAATGCGAGCTCTCGACTTCCAAGATTTCGTTTGCACAATCTATCAGTAATCTTTTGCTTTCTAACTCTTGATCACCGTCATTAACTAATGATGGAGCTGAATCAGGATTGACTTGGACATTGAAGAGGTCTTCTACATTGTTCATAAACAATGAGTTGCTTAAAAGCAATGCTTTTAGCTTCATTTTGGGACCGAGACATTCAACCAAGGCTTCATCATCTGTTTTTCGGGGTGATTCTGTGCCATTTTCTAGGCTTTTTGTTACTTCCTGGTTAGTGGTTTCATGATGAACTGCAATACCATTTTCATGGGTAGTTATTAAAGTAACTTCATGAAGAGGACTCCGAGTCTCACCGAGCTGATCTACATTGCAATGTTCACTTGTAGACACTGATGTTATTTCAGAATAAGAACTTTGATTGTCATCAGAATGTGAACTCTTGTCATTTGGAAGATATCGAATTCTAGGAGTTTCTAACAGCTTTTTCTGACTGTCAATATCAAAATCTGCAGTCAATAAGTAAAACAAACAAATGGTTTCTTATTAGTATATACTAATCTATTAACTTTACCAAAAATCATCACTTAAGTATCAAACATAAGATCCAAATCCCTGCCACCCTTTTCCCGTGTATGTTTACTAGAGCTGAAAATTTCTGATACAACACAGCAACACAACTAAAGTTACTAAAAGGAACCTAAATTCGACATGAAACAAACTATACAAAATCAACCCGAGCCCAACCCAATTTAATTTTTCATCAATTAGTCATATTATGCCATTTATCTAACATTTCAAAGTTTTTTGATGGACTTTGTGAATAACCCTGGAATCGTCACGAAAACAAACAGAAACTCGACCAATTTCACCTGAATTACCACTTAACAACTCTAATATCTATTATTGCAAAAAAAAAGTCCCAACAACATTTTTTTGTAGAGATGATCATTCAGTAAAATTGCAAGTAAAAAAAAAGTGTAACAGGAAACAGATCAATAGCATGGATGAGCATCTAAATAATTAGAACAGAAGGTCTAAACTTTATACTAACCTCTGATCTGAGTTTGACACCTTTCAATAATATCATTGTTACCACTAATCATGCTGTTTACCATGGGCAAAACACAGTTATTTTCACCAGCTGAATCAGTACCCTTCCTGTGGACTGCTTTGCTTCCATTATTTTCACCTTTGTGAACCGGCTTTTCCGCAAGCTGCATCATAATAAATTCATCAGCCATATTTTTAAGAGGTAAATTACGTAAGTAAAGGACACGAAGGGTTAATTTTTTAGCCAGATAAACTCACAACTACGGTTGGTTGTCTGTTCTTTTTTCGTTCTGAAGTTCCCTGTTTCCTGTGATCTAACATGGAAGTAGTAGTAGTAGTCTTCTGTTGACTGAGAATCGGGTTTTTGGAAATCGATTTAGCATCTTTTTGCCTTGTACTCTTTGCTGCAATGAACTTTTCTTGATCTCGAGAACTCAAATGATCACTCGATTTTGCATCTTTCTTCACTTCACCTTTCCTTCTGGAAGAAGTCATAGCCTTCTCAGAGTCACTTGCCTTTTTAGCTTCAGCTTGCTTCTTCTGTGCTTTTACCTTAGCAGATGCAACCTTTTTAAGAGACTTTGCCTTTTCTTCATTATCAACTTCTGCTGTTTCACACTTCTCACTGAAGTTTACCACTTCATTTCTGACAAATTCTTGATCAGATCCTCGACTAATGTATCTCGATTTTACGACATTTTCTCCCCGAAACTTTGGCTTGAATGGCTCATCTAGGTCTATGCAGGGATAACGCAATGGTTTCATGACAACAATAGGCGTTCTTTCATCAACCCGGCTATTATTCGAGGTGAAAACTTCAGACTCGAGTGAATCAATCGTTAGACCATTCAAAGAATTGTTTCTTAGAAAGCCCTTGAATTTCAAGTTCTCTAGTATTTCATCTACACTTCTTTGCTTCATACCCACCTCTTGAGCGCCCAAGTAAGGCCTCTTTCCCTTAAGAGAATCAATATCATATAAAGGCTTAGCCAAATTCAGAAGCTTGTCCCTTTCCCCGTGTTTCCTAGGACTCGAAGGGAATGATTCTAAACCCATGAGTTTCACAATCAAATTCAAGTCTTTCCCCTTTTTACTATGAGAAACTGTTGATGATGAAACCGAAGATTCCGATGGAACAAAAATACTCGAATAAACCATCGATGATTGAGTACTCGAACTTGTAGAAGGCATCATATCAGGAGAACAAGAACCCATCTTTCTATAATCATAACAATGTTCCTCAAAAACAGGATTTGTTATCACATTTTGCCTAAGAAGACTATCTCTAACAACATTCCTCATCTCATCACATGATTTCCTAGGCTTTTGAAACCCCCTTACTCCACTAACCATGCCATCAAACGTTCCTTCCTCGAGCTTTTGCTTTTGTTTTCGCGATAATCCCATCATATAACTCGAAGCTTCTTGCAGTTTCTCGAGCATCACTAAAGATTCTTGAAGATCAAGAGCTCCTCTCAGCAAATCTTTAGCAATAGTATTACCACTTTTTTGGTTTTTCCTCAACTTCTTCTCATTAGACCAAGAGTTAATCACATGATTCAACTTCTCGGCGTCTTTCGACACCTCTTGTAGCTGAAAAGATACTGGTGTTTCTAACCCTCTTGTGATCTTTCTAATACCCATCTCCTTTTTCTCTCTCTCTTCCTTAATACTACTAGTTACAGTTGTGCTTTGATGATTTTCCTGCTTTCTGTCAGCTTCAACCTTATTGATGATGATATCTTCCTCCTTTTTTTGAGAATAATTGATCTTTGATTTTCTAATAGCACCACATTCAACACCTTTTGGATCATCACATGTTAAAAATGATCTATAACTAATTGATCTCCTTTTGTCTTGAGGCATATTCTACAACCCCACCAAGCAATTTTTCTACATAAATTCAGGATTTTTTTTTTTAATGTGAGATATGAGTAAAATGTCAGTAAAAATAAAAACTTTCAAAAAAACCCACTAATCAAGTTCGATAAGGTGAAATCACGACTGGTCAGGTCCAACCACAACCAGGTCTCATAAGTTCAGATAAGTTCGAGGCGAAGAGTAGACATCCTAAAAAAAGCTTCTTTTAGTAAGAAAAGACTTACATATGCAGCTTAATCTAGCCAGATTACTCAAAGATTGTCAGCATCAGATCAATGTAACACTCCTTCAACACTGTCAACTGATAAGAAAAAAGTACTTTCTTCAGAAAAAAGATTATTAAGCAAAAACACACAGAATTACAAGAAACAGAACAATTCACTGAAATCCAGAACTTACTGTAACACAATTAGAGAACTTTCAATGGAAAAATGGGATCTTTTTTCTCCTTTTTTTCTTTATTTTTCCAGAAAAGTTCAGATAGGAACTAGTAACCACTAACTACCTCACTAGAAATGAGTTTCCTTCTTCATCTTCTTCCTTAGTCTCAACTGTATTTTCTGCATTGATCAAACCTACTTTCTACTCTCAAAAAAGAATATTTTTTGTAGGAACAAATAAACTCTCTTTCTAAAATAGCATCTTCCCATAACCCAAAAATGAAAATGGATATATAATTTTAGGAAAATTAATTATAAAGAAAAAAATAATGAAAGTAAATCAGTGTGAGAGAGAAAGAGTGACTGAGATCCACATAAGGAGGCAAATTAAATAAAAATTAAAGTTTTGACTTTAAAGGGTGTATAAGTATAACAACCTACTCATAATATTTAATGGAGATATTCATCTAGAAAATTAGACTAAAAAAAGTTCTCCCCTTTCCCCCTACTTTCGAGTGCGTGACCTGCAAATATTAGATTAAGTTACTGTGCGGGTTGAGGTCTGAACAAGAAATTAGACTATATTATGTTCTCATTAAAAAAGAAATGAAGAAAACAAAGAAGTATGGAGGAAAAAGAAAAGAAAAAGTAGGAGAGGAGTTAGATTTGGTGGGGTTTTGTCTAGTGAGGTTTATAATAAATCCTACATAAAAATTAATTAAATGCAAGAAAGAAATGTGAGATTGAGAGAGGGACAAGAAAATCTTTTTATTAATAAAGTTGGGGAGAATTATTTGGGTATCATTAAAATAATAAAAGAAGAAACTTATGATGAAAGAAGAAGGTGTTGCATTGTGGTTGTCGTTTGTGCATGTACAATAATGAATTAAAGTAAGTAAAATTTATGCTTAAAACTGTTTGAGAGGGAAATTATGAATCTGTAAAGATCAGTCTTAATTCTCAAAGAAGTGAATGAAGAGGAGAGAGAAAATATAAAGGAGGAGGCAAGATGACAATTGACACAGTGACACCCATGCAATTCAACAGAGTTATGTGTGTATGATCCTGAGAAACTACCATGAAAGCTAGAGGGAGCATGAGTATATTTGAAGTTTGGGAGTGTATTTTGAAGTTTTTCTATATGTCGGGTAAGAGAAACTTTGATTTTTTAAGATGACACTAATAAATTCACGTGTTATGTTTGGAGTTGATCTTAACTCTTTTGGCCGTCTCAACTTGATTTTTAAGCGACTGTTTTTTCGGATTAATTTGGCTCGAAATTTTGACCTGTTCAGTCTGATTCGGGTTGGTTGAATCAGGTTTGGGTCGGCTTTTTTCAATCCTAGTGCCGATAGAGTTTCTTACATGCGTAGGTGCGTGTGTAACATGTTATTCTTAATTCACTTAGTTTCTAGAATTAACTTTATCTTTTATTGAATTTTGCTAATTCTTAAGAATTTTTGGGAGTTTAATATTTATACTGTATATTAATATTATTATAATTTCTGAGTATTCAAGGCTTATATGAGATTAGTGAAGCAATTTTTTCCATTCTATAAGAAGTGTGATTGCATATATGAAGAAGTTACAATTTTCGCGTTTTTTCATACCAATACAAAAAACGACGAAATTCAAAAGTCGGTTTCTTCTATCACCAATCGATTATACAACTTAGCATTTGTCAAAAAAAGTTGGGCTCTTCTTGTACTTCATATTGCAACCCTTACGGCAATTTTTAAAAATCTCATTTGATATTTGCTCATTTTAGGCTCTGCATATAGAAATTCCTAATGTGTGAATACATCCTTTTTATGTTTGAAAGTGCCTCTAATAATGCCCTTCTTTACATGGGTACCCCTAAAGCAGGGGAACTTAAGATTTAGATTCAAATACTACTATCATATTAGGAGTAAATAATGATGCAGAACAACATAAAGATAGAATAGAAAACTTTTTTGAGCTGAATGAAAATCAACACCCATAATTGACCCTGTTTTTGGTAATTGTTTAAACCTTTGCAATTTTGAGTCCCACACGCTTAACACAGTACTCCAATATATTTCATCAGGTTCTTGGTAGTGTCAAGTGTGGTCCATAAGTTAGAAAAACCTAAATATAATACTAATACCGTAGGTATTTGATAAAAGGCTTTTAGGTGGTTTTTCCGTTGACTTTTAATTTTTGATTTTTGACTTTCTTATGTGGTCAAACAGTCAAAAGAAGTGTTTAGTAAACGACTTTTGGAGTAGTTGAAAAACCGACTTTTCAGCCAAAAGCTATTGTTACCAGCTTTTTTTGCTGGCTTTTGCTCCTATTTTAATCAACAAGCACCAACCAATTGCCAAACACCCCCACTGTCTAAAAATGTACCATCTTTTGTTGTTAGAAGTAGTAATTTTGAAAATTTTGCTTTTATTTTGCATCATAAAATTGACATTGACAATTGATTTTACCAACACATTTATCAACCATCGATAGCCAAAAATCCATTTTAAACAACATGGTAGAACTAGCTAAGGCAAACATCCATAAACTACTCGTCAATCGCCATGATATCTAGTGGTTCCATAATCCATCTTTGGATCGATATTACTTTATTGAACCCTAATATTCTTTAAATTAATTAAAATATTAAAAACCACGTTTTATATTGTATAACGGAAAACACCCCGACAATTATGTAGGAGCTAGTTAGGTTTTTTTCACCAGCTTATCTTCGTTTTACTACTACTTTATTAGAACTAATTAACTAGACCACCCTTCATTTCACCTTATATTCACGTTAATTAGCCTTAATCGAACCTAAAAATCATTCTTTTGAATGCAAAACACCGTTTTAGAAGTGTTTACTAGCTTTTTGAACAAAAACATTGCAATTGGCCTAGTAAATATAGTACATAAATACTGTCACAGCCTTCACAAGACACTTGCAGTTTTTTAACGGTTAGATGTAAAATTTTTTGCTTATCTTTTTTGTGCCTATAATAAATGCATACAATTTATTTCGACACTACTTGATTCCCTATCTTCCCGTTGGTGATAATTGTTCAATAAATGTACGGTTGAAATGTATTTTAGAGCTTGATAAGGAATTACAGAAAATTGACATTGCAATTTGGAAGCCATTTGCTTCAAATTGTTTTTTTTTTATGGAGCTATACGATTTTCATAAACTGTTTTTTGTACTTTGCTTCATGAATACGTTAGAAGTCATTAGTACGTACAGAAGAGTGTGGTATCTAGTTTTGGACTCACTGCTAGTTTGTTTTTGTTGCCTATAATGTCGATATGGACAACTTGATGAATGAGTCACTACAAACGTTTTGACTCATATGGTAACATTCTTATCTCATTCAGCGTAACGATTTAAGACTCGTTTAGTTAAATGCAAGAAGTTAATTCCTACAGAAAGTCTCATTTTATGGAAGAATTTGTTTTCCTTTGGTTGACGACCACAACAATTTGAAATTGATACATGAATTTTTAATTAGCAAAGGAAAGTATTAGTAACTTAGTTCCTACTTTCCATAGGAATTCGATTTCCCTTGAAGTTTTATATCTCATGGATAGTTATTTCCTGCACACCAACAACCTTCCAATTTTTGTATATCACAAGAAATCCAAATTCAAGTGAAATTATGAGTGAAACAAACGACACCTTAAAGTTTAGACCTTCTCAAGTGAGATTACTTCAGGATGAGGAATTATTAGTCGGATCTAAGTTTTAGGTTGCTTGACTCAACTTGTAACAACAGGATTCAAACTTGAGTCAAGTCAAAGTGATCTTTTTCTAACTTAAGCGGTGTTTTGCAGTAACCTATATAGGTTTAACTATGTCCAAACTCTAAAAATGATGACTAATAAATTGATGGAGACAAAAAGTCGTGTTTGAAGTAACTTTTAATAGTTGAGGTAAAGTTTTAGAATAACTATAAAATTAGCCTTTGGGGTGCATGTGTAGCTTTAAATCGAGCTTGAATAGTTCATGAATCAGTTAGGCTTATAGTGCCCCTACTTAGATGACACAACTTATAAAAAATCTCTGTTATATAAGGAAAGGGGGTTGAACACCAAAACGGAAAAAGAAAAAAAATTCTATCTGCTTTACTAATTCGGCACTTAATCATTTTACTAAATTTCTAACAGTTTTTGCACGCATCTGACGATAGTTTGTTAAAAGAAAGGACGAATCACAACTAAAGACTTAGATCATCCTTATTGTTGTTGACTTATTGAGGATCATGTATTCTATTTTGTCCTAGACGACTCCTTGGAATACGCCAACATGTACATTTCTCCTTTATTTGTTTATTGTCGTGAAGCCAAAGCAAAATATTCTTGTACACCAATATT
Organism: Patellifolia procumbens; assembly: GCA_947645195.1. Taxonomy (NCBI): domain Eukaryota; kingdom Viridiplantae; phylum Streptophyta; class Magnoliopsida; order Caryophyllales; family Amaranthaceae; genus Patellifolia; species Patellifolia procumbens. The sequence goes on along the minus strand of CANSGD010001295.1, from coordinate 748,676 downwards.
GGAAGTTTGCCTATATAAAGACACATAATGGGGTCCATAAATATAAATACAATTTGGATATATAATTAGATTAATTTCACCCTTATTTTTTGTTTTTGAGAACTTTACTTTGTATAGCTTTTGATACTTTATATAGGTAGGTCTCTCTTCTTTTTATCCTGTATATTATGTAATTATAGGAGTTTGTCTTGAGCGAAGAGTTTTTTAATCATTTCTTATTTTCTTTTTTTCCTTGAAAAAATATATATAGGTGGGTCTCTAGGGGTTAGGCAGAATATGTGAGTCGGGTGTTATTTAATTATTTTAGCATACTTCACAAATATTAAGAAGAGGGTGGATTGTATGGTTTCAGAGGGAAAAATTTTAGAAAATAGTGGATATTTTTTATTTTAAATATAATCTCGTTTATAAATTACGAGATTATGATATGACAAAAATAATATCTTTTAGAGTGCTCTCGTACAGGTCCCCTACCCATAGGTCCATTACAAATCAAACGCCCCCATCCGAATCTCCCAACATGTGAATCCCCATACTTAAAATAAAAGTGTTGCATCTAAATCGAAAAGTTCGTATATGGATAATATTGCATCTAAATTTGGATGGAATAAAGGGTACAAAAAGCAATATTATAAACTATTTTCCAACATTAAACTACTGCTATGCCATTTAAGATCTTTATCCATACCAAGAGATATTTGAGTCAAAGCAAATTTCTACAAAATGTGTGTGCGTTAATTTTTCGAGATGGAGACTATATCACAAAGTCTCAATAACGGGGGAGGATTGTTGTATATTCAGAGTATTTGGTAGATTTGCTTGATGCAATGTTAACTTAATTAAATCGTTTTGTTATGGTGTCACTATGTAAGCAACACTTGTATATACGTGGTTGGAAAACGAGAAGTGAAATCAAGCAAGAAGACAAGATGCTGATTGCGGCTCGCGACGGAGCTCGCCCCCTGCGACCAGGCACGTCGCAGCCCGCGATGTGGGTCGCCGACCCCTGTGACCAAGCCTGCCTGCAGGTTGCGATCTGTATCGCAGCTCACGACCTAGTTCTTGTTTCTATTGTGCCATGGGTCTTTTTTTTGAAGGTTTTATGCTATGTAAAAGTTATATCTCGGTTTCTTGGTATTGTACAATGTAACTATATGGGAAACTCCCATGTGATGGAGATTGAGAAGAAAACTCTCTCTTCAACTTTTGCACTCTCACATTGTTCATCATTGCAATTGCTCTCAAACACTTTGTGCTATTTAGTGAAATTCATAGCAATCATAACTTTCTCTGTTCATTCTTCTTTGTATCTCAGATGAAATTCCGTATAATCCGTGCTTTGTGTAGGGTCGAAATATTGATTTTGAAAAAGTGTCCCAACACGCCTAAAAGTGTTTCTTGTTGTTCTACATGTTTTCTTTGTTACCTAGTATCCTACTCTAATAATTAAATCTACTTTATAAAAAAGGGAGTAGTTTTTTTTAGCTTGAATATCATGTTGGCATATAGGAGAATGTCACTTAAGAGTGACTGGGGTCACTTGAATCGATAAAATTGCAAAATTTTCCTTTAAAAATTTCAGATTTCCAAAAATTATTCCGAAAAATTGACTATTTGACCCCGATAAAATTTGATAATTACTCTTTGACCCCACTAAACAAATTTTCTGGATCCGCCACTTATTTGAAGCAATTAGTTTTAACTCTAGGGGTCGTTTGGTATGTCATGGGGATAAGGATAGGGATAAAGGTTGGGATAGGGATAAGGAATTGGTAAGTGGGATAAGGATAAAATTAGAGTAATCCCATGTTTGGTATAGGTTGGGATAAGATAAGGGATAAATAATGAAGTTACTTAAATAACCTTACTAATTTTCTCATTCTCTCCTCCTTCATCCCTTTTCATTAAGGATATGCTTGTAATTTCATCACCTCATAGCCTCCCTTATACCACCCCTCCCTTAGGTATAATTTTGGTGGAATAACTTGGGTTTTTATCCCTATCCTTATCCCACCAAAATTTACTAATCCCCCTAAACAAACATGGGATAAGGGTGAGGAGGGACAAGAAATCCTTATCCCTCCCTCTTATCCCCTTAAACAAACAAGCCCCTAAAGTCTTAATACAAACATTTATAATTTAAGTCATCCATCCAACCTGGTTATTCCAATAACATGTTCAGTTATAACATCTGGAGTTCATCTTCAGTAGTAACTTGTAATGGAGGTACTTTCCTTGCAGATGTACTCGTCTGTACAACCTGTTAATCTCAACATGATCTTTAAATTTATGTAGTCCTTGAGTTAGATGTATTAATGGTGTAATTAAATATCTTACTCCCTATAATAGTTCTTTCTACGAAGTCACAAATTCGGAGCAAGTAATTACTTAACATAAGAGTACTCTTATTTTGACGAGGTCCCTTTTCTAAAGAACTAGTGACACCTTCAGGCATATGAGCATATCCTTACCACGCGTTTGGTACATGGACAAGGATGAATAAAAGGACATGAATAAGATAGAAATAAAATAGTGCATAACCCTTGGTTTGTATGGACTGAAAATAAGTCGAGTTTGGATGATTGTGTCACTTATACATCCTTACTAACTATTCATCTTCTTTCGTTTCATTAAGGGTATATATGTTATCACCTTTAAAGTTCCTTATTCCAACTATAATACATGCTTTATCTAATGTACTCCCTCCGTAACACATTAATTGCAACATTTTCCAAAAATAGGTGTAACATAATACTTGCAACAATTTCTCTACTTTCTTCTTATGTTAAAGTTTTTCACATTAAACTACCTATGGTCCCCACCCATGTGTACTTGTTTTTGTTTTTTCCCTCTCTTTTCCTCCTTTTATCCTAATCACGTGTCATTTATCTCTCTTACTTTTACCAAACTACACTTCTACCCATCATTAACAAATTTTGCCTAGGAATTTCCCCTAATCCATTTGTTGCAAGTATTGTGTTACGGAGGGAGTATTATTTTCGTGTGATAAGATGGTGTCAAAATTACCAACTCAACCAAAAATCAAAACTAATGGTTGAGACCCAAAAATATGTTATATACTCTATCATACCCCCTCATACGAGATCCTAAGAGGCTAGAAGTGTGGACCAACACAAGCCTCCCTCTTACAATTTGCCATTATATTTTACTTGAAAAGAGGGATAGGGAGATTCGAACTTATGACATGTGTCACCTTAGCTCTGATACGATGTCAAACGATGAACTCAACCAAAAAAAGGATTGTATTATATTGCCTGGTGGATTTTACCTTTACATCCTCTCATGATTAAAACTTGAAAAGAATCCTAAAAGAAAAGAATCTTTGAGAACGACTTTTCAAACTAATTTTAGAATTCTTATTTTTCGGCATATCATAAGAATTGTTTACAAAGGAAAAACTTGAGAGAGAATTCACAAGTCCATGAGATTGAAAATTCAAAAGGAATCATTTTGTGTAGTTGATCAAAATGGAAAAGTTTCCTGAACACACTATGTAAGAAAGCTCCAGTATTAAGCAAGACTTCTTCTAGTGGTAAAAAATTTAGTCTCATAACTTCAATGTAATAAGGTCAAACTCATTATGGTTATTTGGGGAGAAATTCTCTTAACTTCACCCTTACTTCCAAGTATTTGACCCGAGTTCTTAACATATGAAGGTAACAAAAAATCAAGAACTCAAACATTTTACAATAGGTACCATCTCAAAACATTAATTGGTAAGGGAAGACCAAAAGACCAATTCACTAAACACCGTCAACAATGAGTGTAATATATAATATATTGAAGCCCATATGGCCATATCGAGTGGCATATCCAAGTAGTTGAATCATGCAATATTGTTAGGTGAGGCCATTATAGTAGGCAATGTAGAAAGAAAGCGACTCTAAAAAAAAGCCGGTGCAACAAATGATTACCAGTAGTCCAGTACTATATTCATGATCTCCAACGCAAATTTTGATTAATAGTTTCGATTATGAGTTGGTATATAAATTAATAGTGGGAAATATTAGATGAAACTTATACTTTGAGCTGAATTTAACAAGATTTCAATTCTCAAATGACTACTTTTCTTTTATAATGCTGAGAATACATGATCAATATTTATAAAATTTTGTCCACTAAAAAATAAATGTTACAAAAACTATAAAATAGAGATAACATTTACGAAAAGAACTTGTTATTTTACTCGTCTTGTGAAGTAGTAACATCATAAGCCTAATATAAATCCCAAAATTGGACCATCAAGATTATGTTGTTGACATTAATTGGGCCTTATAAACGGTCTCTATGTGGTCGGTTACATTTTATCTTACATTGAACTAAGATGATCTTAGCTGCTCTTATTTCATGTTTGTAAATTGCCATGGTATTCTATTTTATGGACTTTGGTCATTATTTATCTGCCGTTAAACTTGTCTGATTTGACTAATAATTTGTATTAACTATTTAAATTGATATTTTGACTATTGTTATTAATGAATTTCTTTGATCAAATTAGTTCGCCGTCTCTTCACTTCAAAAGTACAAGTTGAAATCAAAAGCTAATACAAAAATATAGTGAAATCAACTATTGAATTCCGCCTTAAAAGCTACCATATAATCAAATTATGCAATTAATTGGTCAAAAAATAACATTCAGTTTTGTTTTGTCAACGTTATACTTTCTACTTTCAACATATTTTAAAAATGCAAGACTTTAACACATGCCAATACATAATTTTGATAATTAAAAAGCTACAACATTTGATTCAGATGTAAATAATGTAAAAGCCTTGTAAAATCTAAAAAGCGGAGAAAGTATATATTAAAAGTAATAATAAGCCGTGTGATAGAAGTTTTATGTTCTTGCTAGGGCAAAGAAGTGTCAACAACCTATCTCTATGCTTTTTATGATGTAGGCAAAGTTAGTTAAAGAATTTCACCTTGAAATCGAATTGAAGCATGTTTGGTATGGAATAATGATGTATATTAGCTCTATTTTATAAAAATGTCGGTATCAACATGTAGTCATGTACTCCATCAGTGGACCAGAGAAGGTAGCACGGCAGTGCAAATGTGAAATCACATGCAATATTGCATAAATATGGTGTGAAAGGGAAGGGTGTTTGGTATCGTTGTGCTTGTACAATGTTTTTTTTTTTGACGTGGATGCTTGTACATTGTTAAGGAACCTTCAAGTATACAGAATTCAGACAATAGTATATAGTATACTGTATACTACTATAAGTTTAAGCGTAAAGAGAATATAGTTGATTATGGACGGGCTTTTTGCCTAATATTGGGCCGGGCTTTTGGACAAAATGTTGGGCAGTGAAATTAGAGGTTAAGTTGGGGCTTCAGGTATCTTAGAATCATTTTAAAAGAGTTCATTTTTTGAAGTTCGATTGTAATTAGGTCTACTTTTGAAGTTAAGTAACAAAATTATTTGCAAAATTTATATTTACACCTAATTTTCAACCGTTGATTAGAGTTTAGTGGAGAAAACAATGCCAAGATCAAGAATATCTTATAATTAATCTAAGATCCAAGTTTGGTAAGTATCTGTCATGAGTTATTTTGAGTAGTGATAAATCTAACTAAATTGACACAATCTGTAGGCCCAACTTGACCCACAATGGCCCCCAAAGCGGCCACTTTGATAAAAGAATCTCAATTTTTTTGGCAAGAAAAGCCGTGGAATAATAACCAACACATCATGTCTTTCTGGGCTAATTGATCCGCTTTTGGCCCAAAATCTGGTTCGAACCACTCTGTGACATACTGACATCCTCAGTTGGACTCTTGTAACACTCTCAATTGAATTTAGGCAATCGAGTTTACAATTTTCAAGTTCAACTTCACCTCATACCTTTCTATTTTTGATATGAAGTTCTTTAACTTTTGGTCATCTCCAGTTTTGTGGAAAAATTTATCATTAATTTCAAGTAAATTTTATTTGCAAATGAAAATAGTTAACCTATAGTTCGAGTTTGTCCATCAAACTTCTCAAATCAACCTTATTTATGTTCCACTCATCAATCTCTTAGCTTGTCCAATACAACGATTTGTTACGCATCCACATTGCAAAATTGCAATTATTTGTAAGAAGGGTTGGTTCATAAAAGTTGTTGAACACCACAAGACCAAGATGCTCCAACTTGTTACTTTTTGCTATGCAAATGTATTTGCTTTGTGCCTTCATGTTTACTCGTTCTTACATCTAGACCAAGTCTATTGAAATGGTTGAGAATGTTTCATATAATGCCTTTTTTCCTCATACGTGCACACATGCTTCTCTATTCACTAGAAATTGCCGGCCATAGTGACATATTGACCACAAATATAATCTCGCATTACGCTGTATGGTTTAATTTATTTTCATTTGTTTTAAACCCTTAAGTTCAAATATATTCTAATACTTTTTTATCTAAAAGACCTTTTTTTGGGAAGAATGAGTGGTCTGTGCTCCGATCGGATCCTAATAGGCCAGACACTTTTAGAAAGGGGTAATGATAAGGGAAATACTACTTTTACAGTGCCCACTAGTGAAGATTGAACCCTCAACCTCAAGGTTGAAAGTTTTTCTCCTTTCCACTAGACCAAGCCTTACTTGGTATCGAACAGACTTATGCTCCGTGTTTTGTGCATCAAAATTGGTAGTTAGGAAATATCAAATTAGGAACAACGGTCTTTGGCCCTATTCAAATTGAACACGTCATTTGCAAAAGGATATCAGTTTTTTCTCGATTGAAAGCGATGTAGATTATTCTAACTTTCTGATAAGCTTATAGTAATTATGAGTTAAAATTTACTTGAATATAATACAATAACTTTGGAATTATTTTTGGGTAAAATAATTAACTATGTGGGCCTAGCCAAGGTCTTGTACTTCTCATTTGTTTATGCAAAAGTCGTACTAATCGTCTTTGAACATAAACACAATAATTCAAAACTCACAAAAACATATTTTTGGTTGTCTATCAGAAAAACATATATCCTGTCTGATTATACCAATCATTATTTCTACCGCGTCCAGGGTTCCATCTTTCATGCGTCTTTCATTTCTATTTATGATGTAATAGCATCATAGCTGTTGTACAAAAAAAAAAGCATTATAGCATGCATGTTAACTTGGCAAATAAAATTAAAATTATATAAGTAGTAGGTTTTATTTTTATTATTTAATAATAAGATATATTAATGGTGCAAATTACGTATTTATTAGCGCTTCAATTGAACTACTCCAATTAATATAGAGTAGAAGAAATGTTATTTGCAACTAATTGTGTTATTTAGTTACATGCATTGTGGAGGAGGAAATCGGGGCAGAGGAGAAAGAAGCATGGCCTTTAGAAGGTATCACTGGACATTGACAGTCTAACAACTATGTTTGGTATATATGAGTTGCGTTTAGTAATCATTTAAGCTTATTATTTGGGATCGTAAGCTTTGTTGGTTTATATTTCAGTTGAGGACCATCTTAAATAGACCGAATATAATTTATTACGAGATCGAGTTGATCAATTTAGTTCTAGAGAAATTAGAGTGAAGTGTTCTAATATGAATATGGTTTTTTATAGCCTACCCATCTCATTGATAAGTGATAACCCCAACTTTATTTTGGTAATAAGGACAAAATAATAAAGTGGAGAGTTATGAAATAACATTGATTCTTTTGATCGGTAAATCAACTTTAATTTCATTTCAACTTTGTTCGTTTAATCAACACTAATTACATTGAGTCATCTAATTTCAAACGTATCATAGATTTGATCGCATAACTATGTAAGAATCAGTTTTACTTAATTGATAAACTCTGTGGAGAGTGGTATACCAACACTTAGGTTCAATGACGTCTATATCATTACAGTTTGTCGTTCTCTGTACACCAAAACGGTAAAGTCTCTAGTCTATAATATAAAATGTATACTAATTAGTTAAATGAACCCTTGGTAAGATACTTTTCCTTTGGGGTGTTAAAACAATATTTGTTAGTGCAAGTTGGTAAGACAATATCGACTATGTTCCATACATGAAGGCATAAGAGTGAGGATGACATGTGTGACACACATTGACTATGTTCCATACATCAAAACATTTACTTTCCAAACCAATAAAATAAAAAATATGCACGACAACTTCCATGTAGTAATTAAAAAGGACAGCTTACATGTTTGGCACTACCAATCACTTAACACATTGACCATTTACACTTATAGATCAAAATATTACCTAAGTTAAATAAAAAGATGCTCTACTAAAGTCATATGTGATAAGGATTAAGGAATATTATCATGCTTTTAAGATTAAAAAAATTAAACCAAAATTAGAAGACGGCTGAAGAAGAGGAAGTTTAGAAGTAGACAATTATGCGAATTAGCTGTCACTTGGTGTAATCCCGGATAATTTGCCTCTAAAATGGTAGATTTAGATTAAATATCTCACCACTTATTCCTCTTATTTACTTAAAATAAACCTCTATATATAAAAAACTTAATCTCACAAACTCTTTCATTTTTTTCTCTCTTTCAACCACACTCAAACATGCACCCCATTTTCTCTTGCTAAATAAGACTTCTTCAACCCAAAAAATTGCCCTCTAAGACCGCCAAGACGTGAAGCTTATGCAGGAGATGTTTTTCATTTGCATTCACGACTTTTGGAAAGAGTTGCTAAATCAAGTTCTCGTATAGGTAAAACATTTTCTATGTACCCTTTGAAAAAACATCCTTAACATCATTGTTTGTTCAAAACAGAACATCTTGTTATGTTATTCCATTTTACCAAAACATCAGCTGCAAACCTGCATTCGCTTTCTTTCCATTTCTTTTCGTTCTCCTTACTTGAAAAGCCGTAGGTTTGAATCCCTCGAAAGGGGATTGACAAATCACAAATCTGTCGGAACAAACGGAAACATCGTCACTTGGTTCACCCCATAACAATGTTTATTACCCTTCTTTGATAAAACTAAGAAGGGGAAAGACATTTATAAGGAATCCCCTTACAATGGTAAGAGCATTTGATCGTTCTAGATCATCGTCTTTCAACTTCAGGAAAATGTTTGACAGACAAAATACAAGTGAATCAAAAGCTTCAATGGAAGCTAATCAACATCATCAACAAGTAGTTTCGCCTTTGGTTTCTTCCCCGAATAACAAAGCTTTCATGTCGCGTCTCACCAAAGAAGTTCCTACACATAATAATGCTGCTAAACCTCCCTCCACAGGTGAAAATTTGCACACTTTTGTCTTCAGAAATGGATTGATTGTCAAGAGATTATTTTTCCATTGTTTTCTTTATCCTTTTGTTATATAACATCATTATGGTTAATAATATTTGAGAATTTGGGTATGATTTTCAGATATAGAATTGTTGAAGGAAAGATTTGCAAAGCTGTTGTTGGGTGAAGATATGTCAGGTGGTGGGAAAGGTGTTGCATCAGCTTTAGCCTTGTCTAATGCCATCACTAATCTTGCAGGTTTATTTCTTTTCCTTTCCTCCACTTTGATTATTTGATGTTAAAGGCAATGTTTAATGTATTGGCTAATACCCTTTTTCTTTACGCGTCGAGAATTTGAGATTGCATGAAAAACTTATATGTTACAATGAGATTAATGAAACCATCAAATTATTTTGTCAATTGATTCTAGGATGAAGCCTACTTTGAACTTATAGATTATTCAAACTTTAATCATCGATTGATGGGTTGTGGTATAAACCCATTTGATTAAAATTTTTGACATTTTGATTTGTAAAATTGATACTGATACGTAAATAATCTATAATATAATGTCTCTAATCAAGTGTTGATGATACATGTTGCATTTTTCTAGAGACAAATGAAGGGGGGAATTAACAAAAAATACTTTTTTTTTTTAATTTGGAGAATGCATGATTCCTACAATGCAAATAAAGTATGTTAGTCACATACAACGGTTATTTGGATAATTCTTAGTACATAGTCTTTTTTTGTTTTCTAGAATCATACTTGTCAAATTAGCTGGTTTGTGTAATTATCTTAAGAGTCTTAACCCCATCGTATACCATTGTGATCTTGATTTAAAAATACAAAAAAAAATAGACGAAGTACTTTATGTTCCCATCATTCAATGTAGTGCTACCATAAAACCAACTACTTCCTCCGTTTTCAAAAGCTTGCAACAAAGGGGGATTTTTTGAGAGACATAAAAAATTAGTTTGTTGCAAGCTTTTGAAAACGGAGGAAGTATGTTTTTTTTAATAGCTAAGCTTTGACGTTTTACATTTGCTACAACTTTGACTTTTAATATGTTAAATCTCTCAGACTAAAATTCATGAAATGTGATGTTTGAAAATACACATTGAAATAACGACCAACATATGACTTAATAGTAAAAAAAAATTTGGTTTGTAAAGTAGGAAAATATGGTCGAAGAGTATATAAATAGTGAGTAAAGTCAAAATTGAATTACTAAAAATAAAAATATAAGTATCAAATATGTGTAGCAATTACATTATTTCCCTCAAAGAAGTTTTTCGGCATATAAAATCAATCTTTATCTCCTGATCATGAGATCGGGGGTTTGATTCGCATTGTCCTAGGATAGCAAAGCTCAAAAAAGAATAAAAGGTTCTAATGCATAAAAATAAATAACTAATCTCTATCGTATAAGAGAAGAGGTGAAGGACACCAAAAAAAACAAGTTTTAACTGTTTCTGCATGCATTGAGTGCATTCAATACTAACCCTACATATCATAAACATTTTCTTAAACACGGCTCTAAACAATTTTAATTAAAATTGGTGCAGCTTCTGTTTTTGGAGAATCAAAAAAATTAGAACCGATGCCACCAGAGAAGAAAGCGAGGTGGAGAAAAGAAGTGGACTGGCTATTATCAGTCACAGACCATATCGTCGAACTCGTCCCTTCACAACAACTAGCCGCTAATGGCTCTACCATGGAGGTAAGAATTAATTTACTGTGCTTCTGAAAGTGCACCGCAGTAAAAAAAACTGATTCTGGAATGTGTTCAACAGATAATGATGACGAAACAACGAAACGATCTCCTAGTTAACATCCCAGCATTGCGGAAGCTCGATGCTATGCTCCTTGTAAGAACTCATAAAACTTAAGACAATGTTTCATTAGCTACACACTACTTTTCATGGCTTGATTGTTGAAGAAAATATTTCTTGTGATGAAACAGGACTGTTTAGATAACTTCAAAGGGCAGACGGAGTTTACGTATGTTGATTCCAAAGATGCAAATGAGGCTGAGAAATCTGCGAGCCGAGACAATGATAAGTGGTGGTTACCTACCGTAAAGATTCCGCCTGGTGGTCTATCGGATGCGACAAAAAAATGGATACAACAGCAAAAAGATGCTGTCAACCAGGTTCTGAAAGCAGCCATGGCTATTAATGCACAAGTGCTCTCAGAAATGGAGATTCCAGAAAGCTACATCGAGTCCCTTCCTAAGGTATAGTATTCTACGTTTGATCTAGTTGCAAGTTGATATAATGGGTGCATCTTATTGCCTGAACTAAACCGGATTGAACTTGTGGACTTAATTAGCCATGATTTCATTTACGTTTACACCTAATTGGACTTGATCATTGCTTAAACTTATCTTTTTGAGGCTCGAAGCAACCTTAGTTCAACCTATAAAAAATTGGGGGAGAAAACAAATAACAGAAATCGAAATCAGGTTTTACAGGGGTTTGGCCATCCAAGCCTGTCAAGAAACTATTCCATGTTTCTTATCATAAACTTCTTTGGTGACATTTTGACAGAATGGGCGAGCAAGCCTGGGAGACATAATCTACAAAAGCATCACGGATGAATTCTTTGATCCGGATGGCCTATTATCAACGATGGACTTGTCGTCAGAGCACAAAGTACTCGACCTCAAGAACAGGATTGAGGCCTCCATTGTGATTTGGAAGAGGAAGATGATCCAGAAAGATGGGAAGTCATCATGGAGTTCAGCCATAAGCATGGAGAAGAGAGAGCTCTTTGAAGAAAGGGCAGAAACCATGCTACTCATACTTAAACATCATTTCCCAGGGCTTCCTCAATCCACGCTTGACATAACCAAGATCCAATACAATAAGGTAAAAGGCTAAATAGAATTCAACCCAAACATATTCTCTAGGAATCTGGACAGTTTTTTCTCAAGATTTTTTCGTGTTATTTCAGGATGTGGGACATGCAGTACTGGAGAGTTACTCTAGGGTACTAGAAAGCTTAGCAGCTGCGATCTTGAACCGCGTAGATGATGTCATTTACGCAGATTCTGTAGCTGCAAAATCCTCAGGGGATGAATCAGAAGAGAATCTGTCGCCATCGCAATGTGATTCAAAGCCAGGGACACCAACATCAATGACATTATTGGATTTTATGGGTTGGAATATCGACCAGGGAGAAGAAACAAAGAAGAACTCGGGTGACTTTGACGAGTACTTGAAAGAGCAAGAGCGCGAAAAGTTTATGTCGAAGACTCCTCCAGAAAACAAGAAGATCACCTATCTAGAGAAGCTTGAGCATTGGGGTGGCATAAGAAGTCCAACGGCGCGGCACTAACAGTAAGAATACTAGGAGAGCACGGTGCAATTAGCTAAAGGAAGACGGCAAAAATAAGCCGCGAGAGGCACATAAAGAGGGAATGCATATCCCAGTGGTATTTCAAGTAATTTTGGGAAACGTTATGTGTATTTTTCGTGATTTGCAGAAAAATAGGAGGTTTTGGGGGGAAGTTTGACTCTTTTTTCCCCAAAGATGACCAAAATTGTCATTGTGATATGCACCATCCACATCACATTGATGATTTTCTAGTTCTCTCCATAAAGAGCATAGTACTTAAGCATATAGGGAGATTTTATTTTTCTGAGATGTGTCTGTATATAAAGATTCAGAGATACTGAGGTTTCTGCTGACCTAGTCCTTTAGGAGTTCTTCCTTCCTATGACAGGACAGGGAAGTTGCAGTAGTTAAACACTTTTAGGTGGGTGCTTTTCGGAAGTGTTTTCGAGCTTCCTGACTGTGTAGCTAGTGTATATGATACTAACTTACTCAGGGCAAAATTTGCTTAAGCCCCAATGAGATTCATGATTTTAAATGGATCTTTCAATTTTCTGACTCAATTTCTTTGAGCTTACATGAAAGAGCAAGAATTTTCAACAATTGAAGGTGTAATAGTTTGTTGTAAACATGTGTACAACAAAAAGAATTATTATATCTAAAAAGAGTTAGAAATAAAACAGGGAACTATCAATTCCTTACTATAATTCGATTTGCCTTCTTTGAGGGATGGCTTCTCTCATACTATAAGATATAAGAATCAGGTCCTATTCATACACGAGACTGAACAAGGTTCAACAAGAACAAGGTTCAACAAACACAGGCTTGACAGAATGAACTGGAGAGGACGACCATGAATTGAAAGATATTCACGACGGAAAATGTGCTAGTGCTCTTCGTCTCTTGTTGAATGCTTTTAAAGCAAAGTTATAGGATATACCACTCCATTGATAAGCACAGACCAGAGAAAACCACAACTTACGTTGCTCCCATAATGAACATTGGCCAGCGTGCTACAAGTGTGCATAATCAATTAATCAGCATAACTGAAATGCTCCAAAGTAATACATATCTTACCTCCCATGTTGAAGTGAAGCTTTAGCCCATGATGGCACAATATTTAATTTCTGACTTGACACGACCGAGCCCGTCCCATTGAGGAGCTTTATGCCAGATGAGTTGACTTATATCTCTTGAGTGTGCCTGTCCAAAGTAATTTTACAGTTAGTTATTCAGATTGTTGGAGCACAACATAATGACATAAAGAAAGGAAAAACGCCAAAAAATGGTCATATAATCGAAGTGCATAAAATTGTAATACTCAGATTGAAGATATGCAGAGTACATTGACTTGGTCAAATACCCGCACCACTCTTGTAAATTTAGCAAAACAGGACACAAGAAAAATTAAACATAAGAAAGAAGTAAAACTAAAAGGTGAAAGCAATGATGATCGAAGTAAGATGTTTTCTATGTTTATCTCATGTCAGGAAGTCAATCTAAATGCTTAAGCCATCGATTAAGACCAGCAACGTATACACTTCCTCCATTTTATTAGCAACCTTTGCCTTTTGGAGGTCCAATTTTACAAACTTCGACCATATTATTTTGCTAATATATGTAAAAAGATTATTGTTGGTCTTGGTAGATTTGTTTTAATGTGCATTTTCAACAAATCAAATTATAAATTTGTTACTAAAATGCAACTAAAAAAGTTAATGAACGTTGACAAGTTTTTTTAAAGGGAAGACTGTGCCAAGATCGCAACTAATAAAAAATAGAAACAAGTATTACATTGTCAGGAAACCATCACAATGAATCACATTGATAGGTACAAGCCTATAACATACGAAACCATCAAACTAAGAGTTGTTTTATAGGATCCCAAATATGGCTCCTTTCATATTTTATACTTCCTCCGTTTTTTTATACTTGCATCATTGAGCATGTGCACAAGAATTAAGGAGATGAGAGAGATAGACAGAGAGGATAAAGGGGACTCATGTGATTGGAGAGAGATAAAGAGGAAGTATTTCCCTAAAAGGAAATGATGCAAGTAATTTGCAACTTCTAAAAATGGGAAATGATGAAGTAAAAAAAAGCGGAGGAAGTACGTAACACTTGATAGATTTCCCTAGCCTACCTCCATAATAAAACCGACAAAATAAATGCATTTCTTCTTGTAATATGTACTTCCTTTGCTCTTTTTAAAATAATTGAAACATGCTCTTTTTCGTTTCTCTCCGTCTATGCACTTCCTTTTCTGTTTGCTCTTATTCAATCTCTCTATATCTTTCTCCTCGTCACACGGGCCCTTTCATCCCCTCATGTAGTCATGTTACAACTATAAAGCTAATAAAAGACATATTTTGGAATGAGAAGGTGGAAAAGCTAAAAGAAAAAACAAAACAAAAGGATGTTATCTTTTACCATTTCCGAAGCATCAAGTTCAAATTCAGCCAACAAAATTTAAGCAAACAAAACTAAGAGTAAGCCTCCATCGAAGTAGAAAGGCTGTCAATAGCTGTTATCACTTCACATTGAACAAACCCCAAGCAACTTAGATTATTGAGGTCAAACAATCAATAGTAGAACAATTATACAATGGGAAAAGAAGTCAAAATAATACTTCATCTAGACACAAAACAAAGAGCAGAAAATGATTTTATGAGAGGTATATGGTTATTACTTACACAAGTTTGAGTGCAAAAGGCAGCAGAGCAGGAGATCCATGGATAAAAGCATAAGGAAACATGACAGGAGGGGTGGAGTAATCATTGCAATATGGCCAACTAGTACTCAATATTTTGCGTCAGCTGGCTTCTCTCAACTTGAGGTGTTTCTCTAACAATCTATTCGGCATAAACCACTTACAATGGATGTACAATATTCTCCCAAAATCCCCACATTTGGTTAGTGCAAGAGTGTTCAGTGTATAATGAGAAGTTGAAACAAACCATATAGAAAACATACTCGCTGACTAGGTCATAGATGGTCATCTCTATTCATCTGTGCACCAAAGCAAAATGTTCAGAACCCATGAACAACACAACCACCAGAACTTCGCTTCTTATTCAGCAGAGAAAAATCTGAACCTTACAAGTGTAGAATGGGGAACAACCTCTTAGGCTCTATGTATAAACACATTTTCCTTGGGGACCCATGAAATCCAAATGAATGACGGTAGATTGTAACCATAAGAACGGCGACTGCACATACATGCCCAGTCATTATTGCCCAGGGAACTAGCCTCCAAAGGATCAGATCAGATTATGACACCCCAAACAAGAGACAACTGGAATAAAAACTCTAACTTAGTCCGGATAAAGTACATTATGACAAGTTGCTGCCTACTTTGTTTGAGAAAGGGGGACAGTTGATAGTTAGATATCCCTCTTAGATAATGCACTAGCACGTATAGTTAGGAAACTTGGCTATCTGATAAAATATCTTGAAGAACCATTTCGACGTGGTTTGCATTAGTACTACAAAGTTTACTAACAAAGGAACAGCATACAATTTGCCGAAGCATATAGCCAATTGGTAACATGGAGTTCAAAACAGCAAGAGCATCATCCAGCTTATCCTGCTGAAATAGGCATTGAATGAGTGTCTCAAAGATACTCCGCCTAGGAATAAGCTTCCCGTCCAGCATCTCCGACAACCAATGCATCCCTTCAATTGGTGATCCTTCTCTGCACAATCCATCGATAATACACTCACGGTTGTACATCGAAGGTTCAAGACCCCTGTTAACCATATCTGTCAACAGTTCTAGTGCTTGCTGGGTTCTTCCTAGACGACAAAGTTGTTCAATGAAAGGGGTATATGATGAATTTGAAGGTTGCAAACCATATGCCAAAAGCTCTTCAAACAGAACTTGACCCTTAGCCAAATCCCCTTCCCTGCAGAGACCTCGGATCAGAGCATTGTACGTAATTACATCACGTGCAACACCATTCTGAGACATTTCTTCAAACAAGACACACGCTTCCTTTGTTCTTCTATTCTTGCATAATGCAGCAATCAAGGTGTTGTAATTCACAGTGTTCATTTTACAACCCATATCACACATCTCTTTTTGTAATTCAAAAGCCTCTTCTAGTGCATAAATTCGACAATACCCATGAATAAGTACATTATAAGTATACTCATTAGGACGTATACCTTTCTCTTTCATTTCATTCCACAAAAACCTAGCTTCCTTAACTCGTCTCATCTGACAAAGCCCATGAATCATTGTTGTATACATCACCCTATCAATAGCATACCCTCTAGCCTTAAGATCATTAAAAATCCGATACCCTTCAATCCCTTTCCCTCTCTTGCAAAGACCATGAATTATCCCTTCATATGTATAAATACCCGGGTTTTGATTCGTTCCAATCATCAAATGCAAAAGCTCCGAAACCCTATCAAACATTCCCTCCTTAGAAAGCCCCTTAATCAAACTAGTCAAAGCAACATTATGAGGAGCAACCCCACCATCCCGAACCTGGCAAAGAAGCTCGTACCCTCTTTCGGCATTGTTATCAATACAACAAGCTTGAATCAAATACCCAGCAGTCTCAACATCAGCAACAACCCCACTACTCATCATCTCCCCATACAAACTCCAAACAATATCAGTTCTTTTCGCTCGAATCGCCCCACAAAATGCTACATTCCAAGTTCCAATTGATGGGCAAATCCCCAAAGATTTCAATTTTGCAAACAAATCAAATGCCTCAACAACAAACCCATCATTACACAAACAACAAATTAAAGACTCTAGAGAATCTGGGTCAGGGTTAAAATGAGGAAATGTATCGAAAAGCGATTTCGCTACAACAGAAGCCTTGGATTCAATAAGAGAATTAAATAAAGACTTACAAGAAATGGGATCAGGGGTATACCCAGAATGGGATGTAAGCCAATTGAATAAACGAAGAGAAAGAAATGCATTATTTTGAAGTTTGAGTACCTCATTGAAGAATCTGGAATCAAAGAAATTGAAGTTTGGAAAGAGAGAAATTAGTGTTTTTTCCCATCTGGGTCGAGTTCGGATAATCTCACAAACTTCCCCAGCAATTTTGGTAATCACTTGTTGTTGTTGTTCAGACGCCATTGTTAAGCAACGAAAGTAGGGTTTAGGGTTTTGGCGGATGGGGGAGATGAAGAAAGTTGCAAACTTTGCCATGGGAGAAGTATAATGAGGTTTGAATGTAACTATGCAAGTGTAGTAAGTAGTAACAAGTCAATAACATCTAACTAGAATGCAAATTTGAGGATGCAAATTTGTTTTGATGATAATAAAGCTCAAAACTTTGATTTGCTTGAGGTTTGTTAGGGGAATTGAAAAGTGAAAACTAATGAAAGAATTATTTGGAAGACAATTTAGTGTAAACTCATTTCGCTCCCATTTTTTATCGTGGGGTTGATGGGAGAGCTGCCCAGTTCCTATCAGATAGATAGGGGGCTGGGCATATATTAAATTATATGTAGTATACTTATAGATATATATAGTATATTTTATAAGGATTGAGGTTGGCTCAAGTGGTGAGCCTTCTCATATTCTCTAGTTTGGTCGGAGAGGGGGTTGGGGGGTTATGACTTGTAATGAACCTCTGGATGGGGGCCCTGAGCGAGGGCAGCCAGAGGATTATTCTTCTTACCTTAATATAATCTCATACTTATAAATGAGATTATATTTTGAAGAAAAAAAAATATGTAGTATATTTTATGAAAAATGTAGTATATTTTTGTGAAATTTTAGTTAGTATATTTTTGTAAAATTTTAGTTAGTATATTTTCTTAATGAATTTAGAATTTACTAAAATCGTAGTATATGTTTTAGAAATCGTAGTATATCCCTATTTGATAGATGTAATTTTTACATATATCAGATAGGTACTAAGCATTTCCCGGGTTGATGGATCAAGATGGTCTTAAGGTTCTATATTAGATAATCGTTTCATCATATATCATGATCTATTCATCAATTGTTTGATTATAGATTAACTAGTATCAAAGGCACGCGATGCGTGTGGAAAATATTAAAAAATTAATTAGTAAAACAGTTAATTATCAAATTAGTAAAACAGTTAGAATATTTTTTGCTTTGCTTTCTTTATCTTGAATGTCCACCCCTCTTCACTTATATAATAGAGATCATCTACTTATCACTTGATTCGTTAACAATGGATCCCCATGTGGTGTTATCGATCATTATTAATTCTTCTTTGAATTTCCTCATTAATGCTAGCGTTAAACCCTAATAACTAGCATTTCGAACCCTAACTAAAATGTTTATAAAGTCGTAAAAATTTATGCAGTACAATTTATGATGATATTAGAAGGATACTATCATTTTTTTCATATATCATTTGCCAAAATTTACAACACTAATTCACACATTACCTGTTGGCTCGTTAGTGGTTTTTCTTAAAATAATATTATGTGATTTTACAACTTTATAACATGCGTTTCTCACCCTTAACATAATTGCAGGGTGAAATGAAGTGCAATTGATAATTCCACTTTGGTAGTGGTTAACTTAGCTCAACTTAGGCACAACCAAGTTCAGTCGGACCAATTGGGTTCACAAACCAGTACTATTTATTGGTATGCTTCACTATTATCAGCATCAATTCATCACTAGTAAAACACACTCCACCTATGTCAACATAGTAGCATTCAAAGTTTCTTTAAGGTCCAATGAAAGAATTATGTGTTAGTCCCTAAAAAGGTCGGCCACCATTTCACCTTGGCTGAAACTATTTCATAAGAACATGGTTAAACAACAAATACTTCGAGCAAACGAGAGAAGGAAGGAATGGGTTCACTCTAGTGTTTACATCCTTCCACCAACCGAAGTCTAAAAGGCAATTGCACATCAGTACATGGCATTCGAGCATCAAGATTTTCCCTCACTCTCTTTACCAAACATCGAGTACTCATACGAACCACAAACCACAACGACAAAAACAACAAAGAATGTTGATGTAAACTTTTCTGAAACTTTTATTTAACTTTTCAAATGGCTCATTTAAAGGGAACAAAAACCTAAGATGATCCATTTGGACAACAATTTCCAAAGAGCATTCTCAAGTTACAATCTCATCGTTTTCCTGAAACTCAGCAAAAGGCAACTTTATTAACAAGCTCGAGCTCAAGCCAATACATGTAGAAGTCCGAAACCAGTTTACTCAGAAGCAGCAAAAAAGAGGTAGTTTTTCCAAGGTAGTGGACTCATCAGCCACGTTCTTCGAAAATTGTCTTCATTTAGGCAGCTCTAGTAACAGCAGCATGTATAGCATCTGCAAGATGGGGAACAGTCCTAGAACTCAAACCAGCCATGCTTATCCTCCTGCAAGTGATCAAAATTTAGAAACAATTGTGTCATAAACGATATCTTAATCGAGTTTCAAATATGATTAGAGCATGAGCCATGAAGTACTCTCAAAAATCTCTACCCTCCAAGCCCTAAGCGACCTTTCTCTTTCGCAGAAAGGTTATATGAGAACTGCTTGGTGGTGAACACGACAGAGGAAAGGGGTTAAGGCCGGCAAAAGCAGAACTATCAATACCCTACTCTTTCTTGTTCAACACGGAGAGACAAAAGTGGAACTATCAATACCCTACTGGCCTGCTCGTTCTTGTTCACCACGGAACAATTCTCCAGATAGCCTTTCTCTTACTTATGTGGCGAGATCATCATATTTCGATAAGCACAAACTTGTAAAACTGAACTGACAATAAAGATTATAAGTGGAAGAAGCATCCTTTGTCACTTGTGATAGAAACTACTCTTCCAGTCAACTAAAGCATGGTAGCTTTATACCAAATTTAAGTATCTGATGTATATAAGAGAACATCTGAAGAGCAGTGCTCTTCCCCTTTAGTCACCCTCAGCCACATTGGTACGTGTATGCATGTGCCTTGAGCAATGAGGAATACATTCAAGTGGTAACAGGCAAAACTCCTAAATAAACAAGTATATCTTCTTACCCATCAGATGTCATGTAGATATGGTATTCTGTCCTCATGAAAGCTACTTGTTCAGCATTTAAGCCGGTGAAAGTAAACATTCCAATCTGCTTGATAATGTGACTCCAGTCTCCAGGTGTACCTTTCAAAAAGATTAGCAACTCGTTTAAGCACATAATTGACATGAATTTGCAGAAAGATCGTTTACATATAATAATTGAACAATTCTATGTTGAATGGTTTGGACCGATGCACATTGTATCAATAGGATTGAAGAGGTGTAAAATATACCATTAATGTGTAGTTAAAAGTTCCAAGGACGTCCAAGTATGAATATATTACAACAGTCCATAGAAAATGCTAGATAGAAGAGATTCAACCAGCTAGAGCCTATATTACAACTGTCCTCACTCCTCACCTCTAGTAGTTAATGCATCAAAGAGCTGCTGGCGCATGCTGATAATTCGATCTGCCATTTCCTTCAGCTCAATAGTCCATTCATCATACAAACTCCTGAAGACAATCAACATCCAGATTGAGTAAGATAGCATAATAACTATAATTAGTCACAAAATGGGATCTGTGAACATCCATAACAGCTTTCAGAATATCAATTTAACTAGCATTGTCACACTATCCAAGGCACACCTTCGACTATTCATACTTTAGATTACATAGTAATCATTACTCCCTCAGTTCCTTTTTCTATGCTCCAGATGGGTTTGCCACAAGTTTTGATATTTGGGTGAGTGGAGTGAATGAAAAAGTAAAATCATGGGACCGACTACCTTTTGTGTGGAAGTAAAGTAATGGGACCACTTGACAGATAAAGAAATGGTGCATTCTTTTGGGGACATTCCAAAAGACAAAAGGTGCATAATTTAAGGGACAACGGAGTATAAGTAAAAATGGTGCATTCTCTTCACCTTATTTTGCCCAACTAATCTGAAGTGAACAATATCGGAACTAATTGGACCTTATTGTAGTTCATTTTATAAGGTATTAGAACTTATTGGAACTTACTGGAGCTAATTAGAACTTATTGGAACTCATCGGAACTTATCATAGCTTATTAGACGTGAACTTATTAGACTTATAACTTGTTCTTGTAAATTGAAATAGATCTAAAAAGATCACATGTTTAAGAAAAAAATACGATCAACATTTATGAACTTTGACTTCAAAAAAGCAAGATAAGAAGGACAGGAACTTTGGTATACGTTAACCTATGATTTCAATCAGAATATACTATTTCCAGAACAGTAATTTTGTCAAGAAGGCAACACTCCCCATATAAGGAGAGTTATGGACCTACAAAAACAAGTTCAAATTATCTTGTCCCATAGTTTTCATGCTGCTCCAAAATGTGCTAGGAATAGGATCTTTGGTCACTTGATTAGGCAAATATTTATTTGTCGATTTATTAATAGAAAAAAAATACGTACTTGTCTTTGAGTATGCTGGCTACAATGGACGCTCCATGAATAGGGGGATTTGAGTACATAGGTCGAACCACAAGCTTCAGCTGGCTTTCCACCCTGCTAGCAACGTCTGCTGTCTTGCAGACCTACAAGTCATATCATAAAAGCAATTAGCTAGAAACATCATAATTGTAACAATGCTTGATTCTTCTGCTGCAGCAAACATTAAAGCCTACTTAATCGAGTTTACAAGTAACACAACCTAACCAACTATACAGTTACAAGACCTAGAAAACATTTGTATTAGAGTTTTATCTTACAATGCTGAGGGCGCCAACACGTTCACCATAAAGACCCATATTTTTGGCATAACTTTGAGCTATAAAACATTCACCTCCATCTGCAACAAACATACGAACAGACTGTGCATCTTCATCAAGGCTGCCACTTGCAAAGCCCTGACATACAGATTGCCATTATGTCAATATCATTTTATTACCTCCGTTCAATCCAAGAACACTTTACGTGATTGATAATCTCATCTATATCCAGCATTATAATTCAAATTAATGATATTACCTGATAGGCACTGTCAAAGAAGGGTAATAACCCTTTTGACCTCATTAGTTGTCTTATTTGTTCCCATTGTTCTAAGGTTGGATCAACACCAGTTGGATTATGAGCACATGCATGGAAAAGCACTATTGCTCCTGACTCAGCAGCATTTAGATCCTCCAAGAGACCTATAATGGAAAAAAGGTAACTAGAAATGTAAGCCATTTCTAATCAGCAAAATTATTTCTAGAGACTCAGAGAAATGAATCATTATTCTGCAACACAATGTACTAAACTATGAGGATTACAAAACAGGTCAGCACCAGGTATACAAACCTTTTAGGTCCAGACCCCGTGTTGCTGGGTCATAGTACCGGTAACTCTTTACATTTAGCCCACCTAAAGTGAAAACTTTTGGATGGTTTCCCCATGTTGGTTGTGGAATGTATATTGTGCGCTGAAAACAAGTATACATGTGAGTCTCACCATCCCATCAGTTTATTTTCGCTCTTCAAAAGTGATAAAGTAAGCAATGCGAACATACTTGGTGGTAGTGCCTTGCAAGAAACTCAGTGCCAACCCTGAGTGACCCTGTACCAGATAAACACTGGGCAGAAGCAACCCTGTTCTCCAATATGGCAGGGCTGTAGGCAATGTGAACAATGACCAATATAAGAGAAAGCAGGATTTCAAGAGACCATGAAATCCAAAAGTGCAAAGAATCAATTGTACCACAAATGTAGTTTATAAACACGCAGCAATAATTCCAATATCACCTTGAAGAAGAGGACACTTAAAGATTACACATATATAACACTTCCCAGTTGAAAATGTTAAAGATTACCCATTGAGTGAGCTAAAGAATGTCGGGGTTTGTTGAATATGTTAGGGACTTAATTAGTTGGTTAAGTATTTCCTTAACTTTAGGATTAGTTAGTTATTGAGTTTGTTAGAGTGTATTAGATATAAATAGTATATTTTGTGCTTATATTCATTTGAACCGCAAAATATAATACAATGTAGTCTTTCATTTTGCTCTGCTTACACTCTTTTCTCTCCTCCTCTTTCTTGCTTCTCAATATCTACATCAGTTCATCAATGGAGTTCAACCTCCATTCATGAAATCTAACACGGATGCATTAAAATTTAAGTTTCATAACGAGTAGGATGGGGCATATAAAATAGCTTAACTGCTTTTGTAAGCTATTGGATACCAATCAGTATCATGATTAAATGCCATACACTAAATACAACAGAAATAGCATTTGAACGAAGGACTATTAGGACCAACTCATGTACCCATAAGCCAATCCTACTCGGCACCACAAATCAGATAATAAGTAGAAGATAGTCCATCAAAGTACATACCCCACAATGTAGTAAATTCAATCAACGTTAAAGTTTGCTAATTATCGGTACAACTTATTCTTATTGAATACTACTTCCTCCATTTGTATTAGATTGTAATAGTTTGACTTTTGCACTATCTCTCGATGTTAATTTTAAAAAAATAATTATAATCTTTATCAACACTAGTCCAAGATATTAATGGTCAAAGTTGTACATTAACATTTAACAGACTTAAAAAGTCAAATTGTTCCAATTTTAAAGAAACAGAGGAAGTATTATTTATAAGTTGAAGAGCACAAGGCCTTACTTTGTTTTCTTGTCGTTATGACCTAGT
Source organism: Patellifolia procumbens (assembly GCA_947645195.1). Lineage (NCBI taxonomy): Eukaryota > Viridiplantae > Streptophyta > Magnoliopsida > Caryophyllales > Amaranthaceae > Patellifolia > Patellifolia procumbens. The sequence goes on along the minus strand of CANSGD010001295.1, from coordinate 724,489 downwards.
GCATCTGATTGCAGTGGCTAAAGAAACCCTTCCTTAAGATATAATTATGCCTAGAACTCTCAATGTAGCAAATTCCTATTATGACTGGAGGACGTAGAGGCTTTTACATAACGTCCCAGATTAGTTGTTCGAGATGAAGCATATCCTTGGATAATCAAATACTCTATTTCATAAGGATTGTTATATTGTCTCAATCCCTCATACCTAAACTTTTTACTAAAAAGCACTTTATCATAGTTGGTCATTACACTTTCCATATTCAATTAGAGTACGGGTATGTAGGAAAGCCCGATCATGACCAATATTCTCCACACCCGAAAATAGTTTTCTCAACGCTCAGAAAAATGCAGCCAAAGTTGATAAACCTCAACCTTGAGTTAGATGGAGCAAAAACAATTATGCAATACAATTTCAGCGATGGGAGTATTATATACGCGAAAAGTAGAGCTCATAGAAACTGAATAGAACTACAACCAGCAAAGAGGAAAACTTCAAAGAATCACCTGTCAGCACCAAGAATAAGCTTTGCAGACAACTTATAGAAGTCAGCCAATCCTAGAATGGGAAGATACTCCTTGATGCGGGACCTGACGACGAATTGAAACACAAATGAATCGATTTCACTACGTAAACCAAGACAAACTAACAGCAATCAAATGTGAAGCCAAAAACATCACTTAAGTAGTTAAGCCACTGGAAAACTTACTCATCATTAACCAACATTTGCTCAGCTTTTCTAACAACATTTAGCACAAGAGGCTTTCCTTCCTAAACCATCCATATCAACAAGTTTCAAACTTCCAATAAATAAACCCTAAAGATATTCATTCTTAAATCTTAATACCTATGTTACTCGGACTCTTCATTTCACCTCAAGTATTTCGTGTAGGATCCTCGACACTCAAATATGAGGATAGATCCTTGGACACTCCATTTTAGGACAAAAACAAGGAAATTTTTCGTAAATGCACGAGTCGAACACTTGGAAACATACCCGAGTCGGAGTAACATAAGATAATACAAGAAAGCAGCAGATAAATAAATATAATATGCAATGGGGTGCACCTCAGTTCGATAAGCACCAACTCCTAAATTCAACTTAACAGGGCTAGGATCCTTGTTATAAGCAACAGTAACCTGAAATTCAAATTCCCCATAAATCATTATAATCAATTGATCTCACATATATAATAATCAATCATACTAACGGACATTGATAGGTCTACCCGATGGATAGATGACCCACTAAGCCACTACTACTAATAAACAGTAAAAAAATCATTTCTTGCGACTGAGTTGAAATCCACTATCTAAGGGCTCGCTCGTTATCGTTTTTTGTTTTCAATTTCTAGTTTTTTTGAAAACAAAAAACAAAAACCAAAAACACGAAACCAGAAAGAGAGATTTTCACTTTTTAGTTGTCCGTTTTCAAAATCATCATGTGCCCAACTAAACTTTTTATTCATTTCAGGACATATATCATATGACTTCGAAAATTTAAAAAAAAACCAAAAAACAGAAAACTACGGTGATACCGAACGGGCCCTAAAATACATATTGGTAGTGGGTCGTATACCCGGTGGGTGAATAAAGTTTAATCCCTCTCATTCTAATGTAAGCAAAAACAAATGAGAAAGGTGATCAAAGAAAATGGTGATTAAGACAACATAAAATGAATGATTGATAAAATGATCAGGCAAAAGGAGTAAATAAAATACAATAAAAAAAAAAAGCGATCATAGAAAACCCAATAGAGTAAACAAGATTGAGAATGTTTTAATAAGAAAAAAAGAGTACCCCTAAAATGGGATCTTCAGGAGCTTGAACAACATTAGCGAAGACGGATTCCATGGAAGCAAATAATAAGTGATCAAATCAGAAACAGAGAGAATAGAAGAGAAGAGAAATAAGAGGTTTTAATAAATGGGGGTAACGGTATGTTTGAGGAAATCGGTGGGCGCAGCGGTAAATAGAATGAGATTACGCAGTTTGTGTTTGTGTGACTTGAGGAAGAGGGAAAAATAAAAAAAAGCAAAAGTAGACGAAAATGGAGTTACGAATTGACGCCCACTTCCATGCGTTACTAAAGTAAACTGAGAATGTATGTACTTAGCAGCTGACGTGGTCACCTGCTACGCCTTTGTCTGTCTCCTATGACGTTTAACGGAGGTGGGTCCCACTTATACGATTTTCCTTTCAATTACCCTCATGCATTCATCTCTCTCTTCCAATTACCCTCATGCATTCATCTCTCTCTTCCAATTTCCCTCCTGCATTCATCTCTCTCTTCCAATTACCCTCCAGCATTCATCTTTCTCTTCCAATTACCCTCCTGCATTCATCTCTCTCTTATATACCCTCCTTCATCTTCCGTTGGACGATCGCTTATCCATCAACTTTTTAAAATCAGTTTTTGTGGCGTCACTATGGAGAAAAACACAATGACAAAGGATGGGAATTTTCTATGGCAAAAAATTGGTGCCCAAAGTAGGTATTTAATGCTCTGTACAAAAAATTACTCCTATTTTCTATAAAAGTAAAATTCTCAAAAATGGAAAAAAGTGGCACTGTTGAACTCCTTTTACTTAAGTACTTGATTCCCTTTTGTAATTGTTGATGTTGTGTTGTTGATGATTTTTTTCCTTTTGGATTTTTTGTTGCTATTTAATTGTTATTGATGTTTAATTGTTCCTGATTTGTTGTGCCTTAAATAATATAGGATGAACCCAAGTCACCCAACTCATCTCCTACTGATTATGCATTTGGGTTGTAAATTTCACCTGATTAATGGATGAGAGATAGTCAAAGAGAAGATGAATGCACTATGGTAACTGAGAGAGAAAGAGATGAATGCAAGAGGGTGATTGGAAGAGACAGGTGAATACAGGAGGGTAATTGGAAGATAAATCGTATAAGTGGGACCCACCTCCGTTAAAAGTTAACGGACGTTGCAATAAGGGGGTGAGATGTAAATTTTTTGAAAACGTTAGGGGGTTAATTTAAAAAAATAAAACAAAAGGGGGTAAACTCAAAAAAAGTGAAAACTTAAGGGGGTTTTTACCAAATTTTCCTTTTTTCAGTTAACTAGTTCACCTTAAATTAAGAATATTCGGTGAAAAAAGAATATCATGAATCTGTATGCAGTTTAGAAAGATAAATTTGAGTTGAATTGAATAGGGTTTTAATGTTGTTTGAATGATATGAATGAAGATGGAAAGTGAAGATTCACGATAAGTTGAAAATTCTAAAGTTATTTGTTTGACGAAATCATGAGAAGTTCTACTTGTCACAAAATGGATGAGTTAACTTGAAAATAACCTGTTCTTTTGGACCGAATTGAGCTAAATCAAAGCTAATGCACTTGAATTGCAGTAAAAGTAATAGAAATGAAGTGAACTAAATTGAAATTAATTGAACTGAATTAATCTAAATTGAAAATCATTATATTAAACCGAGCTGAACTAAAATTAATTTTTGGTAATCTAATCTAAAATTTTAAAGTAATTAGAAGTTTCTAAAGGAGTTTCCACTTCAATTTCAATTGTCCATCTTCTCGAAATGCTGCCAAAATATCAGTATCTTGGGTTTCATATTCAATTGTATAATAATCAATTTATGATCTTTAATACCGGGTTTAATTATTGACACAAGCCTTTTCCATATAAAACGAGAATTTTTGTTACAATTGAAGCAGAAATAATGTGGATTACCAAACTTGAATACAACCAACCTTCTAGCATCATATTTGCCTTCAATTTACCATAACTCTGGCAAGTAGGTCCTGACACAAGCTTTAGAAATGGTGTAAAGAGCGATATAAAATAAACCTAAGCCATTGACAGAATGAAGTGACTTGGTAAACCATCTACATATTGCAGATACTTGTCTCTTTGACATCTTAAGAGGCATCTTGATTGAAGTAAGAACAACTCCCTCCGTCCCATAATATAGTGCTTGTTTCTCATTTTTCACAAAAATTAAGGTTAAACAAAATAACCAATGATTGAAATACTTATAATAACAAAACAACAAATTTAAAGAGATAAAGTAGGGAGAAAAGACAAATATAATAATGACAAGTACATAGAAAAGGGATATTTTAGAATAAAATACTTTGAATGGACCATTTTTCAAGTACTTTATGAGGGTATGTTAGGAATTTAATACTACCTTTTAAAAATGGAAACAAGAAGAACATTTTGAAACACCCAAAATGGAATACAAGCACTATATTACGGGACGGAGGGAGTAAAACATAGGAAAGAAAATAGCAATGAAAAAAAGCCTATTGTTTTTCTTATTCCTACTCGTTGTCTCACTACTCCTAAGCGACTGATTGCATGTTGAATAATGGTCATAATCATCCAAATACACACTACTGATTTACCTCTTATTTAGCATATTTAACTAGCTATATCATTTTGCCGATGGTTCTTAGCTTTTCCTTCGTGTCCCACTACTGAGGTTTTCATTCTTTTCATCTTATTTTATGCCCTTATAAAAAAAATATAGGTTCAAAAAAGTTTACTTTAGTAAAAATAAGCAAAAATTAAATTTGACTTACTCGCAAATAAGGTTTAAATAGGTTCTAATAAGTGTCAGATTAGTTTGGATTTGAAAAGAATAGAGCCCAGGTTTACACAACTTCACATAGTTCAAACAATCAAAATGCTCCATAACAAATTATTCAAGAAAGACAAACAAACTTTGCAAACAAAACTCGATATGGAGATTCCTTGGATTTTAATCTTTTATCTAGGTAGATGGAAAACTATTTAATGAATAAAATTATCTACGCGAAAACAAAAAAAAACATCTTGCTATGAATACATAATTTTAAAGTAGGTCTTACAAGAAAAGAAAGTGAATGGAAAGATAAAAATGTGAGAGCATCGATCGAAGAAGAAAATGACGAAGATAAGGAATTGGGGGGAAAATGAGGCATTTCTAACTTCAGTGAAAAAATAATTACTATATTCCATCTTTGAGAGAACTACATTATGTTCTTGGAAAAACAACTTTCCATCAATTACAAATCAAATGAAGGAAAATCGGAAAATCCATGTCCAAGAACATGTTCTTCCCAACCAAACACTTTCTAAAGTTGAAGCTTAAGCAATCTAGATGGCTCCCTTTTACTTCTTCTAAGAAGTGATAAAATCTGTTTCTCATTCATATTTTTCCACTTCACTGACTGCACTAATCTTCTGATCCCGCTTGGTTTTCTATCATCCTGCAATTAAGCCGTAAATACAAGTTAGTTTTCTTTTCATATAAAACGATATCAGCTAGTAAAAAACTATGAAAAGCTAAATGGTGACATTGTTTCTCCACCGAAGAGAGAGGACGAGTTGGTGCAGGATCCAATGCCCTCCTCACATGTTCGGTGGACAACAATTCTCCAATTAGCCGGACTGATCAAAAGCTATAGTCCATCAGTAGCATTCACCTGGAAATGGAATGAAGGGTTCCTTATTAACTTGGGTGCAACTGAGAATCCATCCCGAACAGGCATGACTATAACACAATCAATCCATATTACAAACAAAACAACAGACTAATACGAAGCGTGAAATTGAGTTTCAAATCAGAGAACAGAAGAAATCGTGTTACCAATAATTTCTTTGGTTGCAATGTCAAGTGGTGATCTAGGACTTGTACCTAGACTTATCTTGTTAGAGCTTGTGTACATAAAAAGTGGCATATCTTCAACGGCCTTAAACTCGTGCTTACTAGCTATTCTGACATCAGTTGGCTGATCAGGTTCCCTAAATAAGCATATAATTCATCTCATAAGCACAATTATGACAAAAAAGAGGGGAATTATCCTCATCCTAAAAGTTGTGTTTGGTTCAAAGGAAACGTTTTATCTTCAATAGAGTCTATATTTCAATGAGTATTAGTTTCACAGCACAAATCCATAGTCAGGAGGAGACTATATTGAAGGAAGTTTGTTTTCCTAGAAAATGATTTTCCCCCAACCAAACACAACCTTTACACGGCGATGTTATTAATCCATATAAAAAGACTGAAGAAAAAGCACCTGGATTGTAAACTCGAATCTTTACTTGAATCAGCTGTTAAAAGAAATATCAAAGCACTGGTTTCAACTTCTTTCCGTAATCAAAATTCCAAAAAAATGAAAAGAGATGCATGAGTACACTCAACATACGTGATGGTGAGATATATCTCGGGTAATATCTTGGCAAATCCGTAGTCCATCGAATTTTAGTCAAGGTGAAGTTCTGATTGTATTGATCACATGAATCAAGTTTCTGTTTCAACACCAAGTAATTAGTATATAAACATGAAAAATGCTATCCAAAGCAGTAATTAGGCATCAAAGAGCTTTTAGCCTTTATATTACTAACTTGTTTTAGACAGTTGATTCGGCGTTCAGTTTCATTAACTTTGTCACTCTTTTGAACGCAGCAATTAAGATTTGCAGAAACACATCCAAGGTGATCCACAACTGTAACTACAGCCCTACATAAGTATTCTCTTGTGTTGTCCAGCACACTGCATTAACCAGAATCTCAACATAGTCAGCCATGAAGAGAAGAGTGTTATCCCATTAAATTTCTGCAACTAAGTTAGAAAAACAACAACTCACCTTGCTTTGTCCTCGGAATTCAGGTATGACTTTTCACAATAATCAGCAGCATCATGAATCTGAGCCCTCAATTCCCTTAGCTCCTACAAAGTTTTGCGAGGTTGGAGATTATTAATTAGACAATAGTAGCATGATTTTTTTTCGTGTGACACAATAGTAGCATGATTATGATTGTGCAAGTTCTCAAATTAGAATTGTTGATTTGGCAAACAGTTTAGGTTCGTGTTTGTTTTCAGGTCGGGGTCAAGTATGTGTCAGCAAAGAGATATCTAAAACCTTGACAAAAGCTCAACTCAAGCAACTGATGCATAAAGAACTAAAGAAGGGAAGATTTCTTATGCAATGGTACCTTTACGAAGCAATGCAACCCTCTCACAGCTGCGCCAAAATAAAATATAGAAGAATTTTAAAATACTCGCTAATAAATGGATAATTGGTTGTGCTACATCAAATATACTTTTGCCAGCTTTGACCAAAAAAATAGAGTAACATGTAGTATAAAAAAAAGTTTCTTTTATAGTAATATGTTACTGGATTCATCTGAACTTACACTCTCAAACTATCAATAACAGATAAGTAAAATAAGTCGTGTATGAACAAGTTTTAAAGTCAAAATGTTGCAATGAGAAAAACGAAGTACAAGGTTGCATATGATACTTTCTGCCAAAAAAGGTGATTTTAGGTTATCTTATTAACTTTTTTCATCCATGTAGAATACAAATCCAAGTGATTAAGCATAATGTTATCAATTCAGATAACAATTTTTCAAAAGATCAAGCCTAACATGGCATATTGAAAAGAAATAGAGTACATTTAAGCTGGTTTCTCATACTTCCAAAAACAAAAGGAAAGTAAACAAACACCCAACAAAAAGAAATGAAGGTGAAAGAAAAGGTAATTTTTATAAAACAATACTAAGAAACAAGAAATATTTTATGAAAAAAAAAAAAAAAAGAAACAAAACATACACCAGAAGAACAAAAAGAAAACAGAAGTTACCTGAAGAGACCTGAGGAAACGAAGTGAATCATCAGAATCAGCACCTAGCGGCGAGGTTTCGCCGTATGTACTCATGGACTCTCTTTCGAATTAATATATGGTGCTAACAGCTAACAAGATTGACATTTGCATGGATAGCTGACTTCAACATTCTCTTGACCCTCTTTAAGTTTGCAAGAGTAGATGAAGAATATATGAAGAAGATAAATTTGTTCTTATATTTTGTCCAATTCCTTCAATAATTGACATGTGTTTTATGTTGATAGGAGAAAAGATTAACAAGAAACTATAGGCTCGTGAGTGATCTAGCAATCAGTGACAAGAATCAATGAATTCATAGAAGCAAACAAAACAACACATGGCCCCATAAATCCACTTCTTTAACCATTACGCAAAACAAATTTACAAGATATGCAACACCCGTGAACTTCTGCTGCATTCTTATTTGTTTTGTTATTGAGAAAAGTACATTTCAGGTATTTAAATGTTTGGCTTTTCCATGATAGATCACCATGAAGCATCTATATTCCTTGCAATTAAGGGGAGTTTCACTTCTTCTCGTAATTTTAAGGTGCGTTTTCTTCACGTGAACTTGTGTTAACAGAATTCATTAGACGTCTTTATTTCATTTTATGCTGAATATAATCAACCTTATTTTTTGTTTTATTTCATTACTATGTTGCTATCCCATGCAACCCATCAAAAATTATGTTACACAACTATTTTTGGATTTGAACAAAAGAAAATATAATTTTACTTGTATACAGAGTATGCGACTAAAAGGCAAATATCGGAGGTGTTGCCAATATGTGGCTAGTGGGTTTTTGTAGTGGCTGGTTTAACCACTATTGTTTTGTTGGCTTATTTGACTAAATGTGTAATTATTGACTGCTTATAAAAGTGTTTGGTAAGGCGGTTGTTATTGTTGGTTGTTAAGTATAAAATGGAAGCTAAATTCAAAGGTCAACACTAAAAGCTGGTAAAAGCAGCTTTTAGTTTGAAATTTTAGCTATTCAGCTACTCCAAAAGCCAATCAAAATTTGACCAAATAAAAAAGCCAAAAGCTAATGAAAAAGCCACCCAAAAGTCGTTTATCAAACACTCACATTATCTAGCATAGTCATTTTTTGTTTCATTTGTATTGGCTATGAAGTAGCTTTCGTGAGGCTAAAGGATAGTCTCAAGGATGGAAACCATTTTCTTTTCCAAATATAAATGATCCCCCTTCCTTCTTATTATTTTCTTCCTCTTTCTCTTCTTTCACCATTTACCACGTTATATGTTCACTCTTCACATAAGGAACCAAATAAAACAAAACTTCTTTGAAAATATGCTTTCCCTTAGAAAATGAAATTACATTAAAAATGTTATCCGTTCAACCAAAAATAGCCTCAATCTTATTACATGTCCACAAACAGAATAAACCAGTATGCTCATGCAGACATAAAACAAGTGAACCACACATTGACATATGTTCAAGTTACAGGCAGCCATCGGCCAGTCAGAACCAGAATCAGAGCAGGCCGGAATAATCAAGCAAGGAACAGCATACATAATGCTTTGGATACATCTCGATTCATCACTACGTTGCGAGCCCATTATTTCGCAGGTTATATGCTTAAAAAAGCTTGCTTACCTGAGCCGAGACACATGTGGGCAATGGGCTAGTACAGTCAGAGTTGATTTTAATAGTTGAGCCCATAAACTGCAATACTAATAAGCTAGAACAAGTCCAATTCAAACTAGGCTGGGCTTGGATGAGCTGTGACGGGTTCGTACTAAACCGACCCACTTGCCACCTCTAGATTCAAGTAGTATATAGTTGAACTGTTAGAAATCTTTGTAATGTAGACTTGGAGAGAAAGCCAAATTTTCTGATATAAAATGAATAAGAATTTACAGTACCTTGAGCTAACTCATGCCATGACTAATGACACTAGGATGCCATTTTTCATACCCCAAAATATGTAATGGCCAGTAATCCAAAAATGTAAGAGCTTCGGTTGGCATTCATATGAAATTATGAATATCAAACTAGCCCAGTATCTGGTGTCAGGGGTTGCCAAACTAATGAAACAAAGAGAAACATTATCCTTCCATATCAGAAGCATCAGCAAACTTTCAGCCACGACGACATTATAGTGCTGAGTTCAAGTCAGAAGTTCTTCAAAGTAAAAGAATCTTGTCAAGTTGTACCATGTTGAATCTGAATATTGATTGCACACCCACTACACTTCTCAGCAGCCATTATAGCATTCAGGACGGGTAAAATATGGTCTGATTTGAAGATGTAGATTCTGGAAGTGCATTTCTGTGATCTCTGCGTTTCACGGGAACTAGTTCTCGAGCTTCCCGCTAGCTAAGAGCTGCTAATGGAGCCTTCGCCTGATGAGAAGAGTGAGCTTGAGTTCCCATATAGCCAGTCATTGTTGATATCCTCTGAAATCTAATTAATATTAAGTCCTATTAACTCCTTAGAAAATACACATGTCGTATACTCCTTTTGTTTCCCTAAATTGCAACATTTAGACTTTTGCACTAATCATAGTAATCAATATCCCAGTCTGACCATAACTTTACACTACAACATAAAACAAATCTTACCAAGTAAAATTTTATTGACTTTGACGTAACATATAACTTAAATATAGGTGATAATCTTACTAATAAATCGTTAACATATTGGTGTCAAAGTTGTGCATTGATAAGCACGCACGTGTAATTGCTGCAAATCTAGAGAAACAGAAAAAATATGATTTATGCACATCACAGTAAGCTCCAAGCTTACCTTATGAATCTGCTCCAACTATGTCACTTGCTTTCCTCATACGGAAGTTGGGGCGTGTAACACACAACCATATTCTCTTCTCTTCAGATTGGTGCTCTGAAGCAATGGGAATATGCCAATGGCCCTTCCCTGATTCCTATTTAGAGCCAAGAATTTAAAAAGAATCTGCATTTTACTGAATATTCGGTTCTCCACAGAAAATACAGGGTGTCCTCACTGGTTCACTAACCTGGATAACAACAGAACATGGTGGTGGCATGTGAAAGAGAGGGCCAACTTCTGAGAAGCTAAACCGAACCTTCAAACATAAATAGAGCCTGTTATAACCAATGCTACTTTCTGAAAAACACATGACAAGCCCAATTCAAAGGTTCACACTTCTTGAACTCCGGACGAGTTACAGGAAGGATTGGGGGTTACATTGCCCACTAATAAAGAACATCAAATGTTTAAGGTGAGATAAGATCTATTACAAGAGTGAGAAAAATCGATTAAATCTAAAATTAATGGAAAATAATTCCCTTGCTGAGAGGAAAATGGAAAATCTTTCGCCTCAACTACTTTCTACTTTTCTTCTAACAAATAGAAATAAATGAGTAAAGCTTAACCACCCCCCCACCACACACACACACATAGGAAAATAGATAAATAAGTAGAATGAAATTGTGATGGATCTTATCTGTAAGGATGCATTCTCTAATTTTGCTAAACTTATTGAAGTTAATTTGTAAGTTACTAAAAGTTATTGGAACTTCTCATAACTTATTCGAACCTATTAGACCTTACGCTTGTGTTTTTTATGTGAATAGATCACACCCTGATCAGTCACTCTAGCATCCTTGGCTCTAATAACAAAATGGTTCCAGTCTTGACAAGAGAGTAACTCTATTTTAAGTTTGTAGAGTGCTCACCTGGTGCCTTTCTTTCCATTTCGGAAAGAAATCATTTCCTAGGAGCTGGAATGTATGATCCCTCATCTCGTCGTTGGTCACAAGTAGACACTTAAACTTAATAGCTGCATACAACCAGTACCTGAAGAACCAGTTATTAACTTAACCAAAGATGTGTTGCATATAAATTTTTTGAAAAGATCTGAAAGACTGAAACTATCCTAGCATTAACAACACACTCACCAATCATCATTTGATCCAGTTGGTGTTGCATAAAGTGCATCGGCATTTCTCCACCGTTCAACTAATTCCTTATTTATAGGTGTATCTAGCTTGCTTCCAGTAACTCGCCTGTTGTGCAGGACGATAAGCGGCCACTTTTTGGAAGGAAACATTTGGCGTATCCCATTCACGATAACATTAACCTACAAGCATCATAATTCATAACCTAGGTAAGAACAAAATAAACTTGTATGAAAGAGGAGAAACAATGTCAATGGACGCATGAAAAGTTTGGTAAAATGGTTAACACTAAAAAAGTAGGTTCGAATTAGCACATGCCTTCGAAGGTCTGAACTTCCTCTGACTATAAAGGCCAACATTAGCTGCATCTACAACAGCCTCGAACGGACCATAGTAGTCCAGCCACCTCTGCAACAAAAATTCATTATCAAAAAAAACTTTGACATAAACCACTACAGAAAGAAAAATACAGAATTACAGAGTCCCATACTTGAAACTTCTGAAAGCTTGAATTCTTTTCTCTCTTTATTGCTATTGATGCAACTGATTCAGCAAATCTCTCTGTTTCTTCAGGATCAAGGTCAATCAAGGCTAATTTTTCACCGCAACATTTACACAGACCATCAGCTCCAACGGAGGTTCGTGAGACGCTCCATTTTCCATTACCTAACCATCCCTTTCCATGCCACCCACCACCAACATTTTCCATTGTTTGAGCTATCATATCGTGATCCCATTTCCTTTTCCCAACTCTTGATGCATCTCTGCTTTTGAACCATTTTTCAATCAAATCAGCAGTAGAAGGTGAGACAGACCTCACAATGGTTCTAAATTTATGCAGCACATAATATACGCGATCAGCTTTACCGGTTTCAACACTTACTCTTAGAAGTGCCTCCATTTCAGGCTCTTCTGGATGAACATCATTCTCCAACATATGCTGTTCAACAGCAAAAGCCTTCTCAATATCTCCACGGCTGGAGAAAACTGACAAAGCAGGACCATAAGACCTCAATTTCGGGGTTATCCCTGTTGATGTCATTTGTTTTACAACATCGAAAGCCATGTCTCCATCTCCCATAGCCATGGCCATTCTAGCAACTGAAGTCAAAGCAGCCTCATTCATCTGGACCTTATCCAAGCACATTCTCTCATAAATTTCAAACCCTTTTTCAAGAGCATACTTCTTTACATCATCGCTTACCCTAATCTCATTTACCTCTAACTTTTGAGCTCGATCTTTTTCATCCCGAACTTCTTCATCTATACCATCACTATCATCATCTTCCTCCTCAAAAGAATCATTCACCTCATCTACACTTTGAGGGGCAACTGTATCTAAACTCCTACCATCTTTACCACTTTTAGCTGGCCTAATAACCCCCATTGCAGCAGAAGAACACAAATACAAAAGCACAGTATAATGGTATTGCCCCATCTTCACCTCTTCCTTAACTGCCGAATCATACAACGAAATCGCACCCATGACATCCCCCATTTTAGAGCACCTATCCAACCCAATCCTCAGAAAAAACTCTGGTGAATTAGGCTTGTTCTTCTTAGACACTTTCTCCTTCTTCACTTTACAAGCACCACCATCTTTAACTCCTTCTCTACCTACACTCTTATTAACAAAAACCGACTTCGAACCATCCCCTTCTTTACGCCTTCGCGAAGACACCCCAGAACCATTTCTACCCTTATTGTCATAATCATGTAAACCTCTCTTAACACCCCCATTACTTTTTACAAACACTTTCTCCTTCTTACAAGAATCACCCTCTTTAATTCCTTCTCTATCTACACTCCGATTAACGAAAACAGACGTCGAATCCTCCCCCTCTTTACGCCTTCTTATATAAACCCCAGAACCCTTCCTACCCTTCTTTTCAGAATCAATTAAGCTTCTCCCAACATCCCCATTACTATCTACACCAACTTTCCCATCAATTTCCTCCATTTTTCTCTCATTCCTTCTATTATCCCTCCTATGTAAAGAACTTTCAGACCCATTTTCACTTCTTTTAAACCTAAAGTTTGCCTTAGATTGTCTACTGTTATGTGTAGAAGAATACCCAGAAGTTAATTTTTCATTAATGGTTTTAAAATCAACAGTTTCAGTTGAAGAATTACAGTCCAAGCTTGAATAAACTCCATTGTTAATATAGCTTATAACAGTTATAGGAGCTTTAAGTGAATAAAAGGCGGGAACTTTAAGGGGAAGGGCGTGTTTGGGAGATAGAAAAGTGAAGGAATTGTGGAAAGGAAGAGTAGTTGAAGAAGAGAAACACTTACAGAGAGGAAGAGAGAAGAGTTCCCGCGGTTGCAGTGTGTTGAAGGTGAAGGAAGAAGCCATTTGTGGCTGTTAACTCATCTTGTTGCTTGGGATGAGTTTTGCATAAAGTATTTGAGAAATTTAATTACACATTTTAACCGTTTCTTTGTAAGGAAAAATAGTCCCCCGCAATTTTCTCCCTCCCAGTCTTTGTAACTACCAAGTAGTTAAATTTTGGAAGTGTCTAAATACTGTCTCAAAATGGTACAAAGGTTTAACATGTGAATAGGGGCGCTAATCGAGTTATAAAACTCATGAGCTACTTGAGATCTATTCTCGGTTAAAGCTTGGTCAAAGATCGACCCGAGCTCGTTCAAGTTAGTCAAACTCGATCGAAGCTCGACTCGATTTTGACTGACTCGAATCAGTTCAACTCGAGATCTTAAGGAGTCGACTCGGCTCGACTTGTTATCACCCCTACGTGTGGGATTAGGGATGTTAGTAGAGCGGGGTTTATGGAAACTCATCCTACATCGGCTCCATTTAAGCAGGGATGGGGTAAGGTTTGCGGAGATGGGGCGGGGATAAGGATGAAAATTAAACTCGTTATCAATGATGGGGCGGATGTGGAGTTCAGAATGTATATGTGTTATCCCCCATCTCTTATTCCCAACCTTCTAAGTATGGCTAGACTCTCATTTTAAAGTAGTTTCGATTTAGTTACTTTATCTGACACCAGGTTCTCCATAACGAATGCATTGTGCTTGGCATTTAATTTCGTCAAGTACGTGGATGAATATGGCACATATGCTGGGCGAGTTTTTGACAAGGTATGTGGTGTTAGGAGAGTAGCGAGTAACACTTGGCAACCTTCGAATGTGGATGTGGTAAAAGTTAATGTAAATGCTCATGTATTGGAGAGGTGTGTTGGAGTGGGTGAAATCATTCGAGATTGGCGTGGCCAGCTACGTTTGACGGGGTGCTGGAAGAAGGAGGCTCGATGGTGTGCTGAGATGGCTGATGTTTTTGCGGTGAAGGTGGGTTTGGAGATGCCTTTGGCTCACGGTTTCAAGAAGGTAGTAGTGGAAGGTGATGCATCAATAGTAATCAACACTTTGAAGAGGAAGCAATTGCGAATAGCTCCTATCCATCTTCTTCATGATGAGATTATAGTTATAGCTTTTCACTTTGATTTTTGTAGTTTTTCTCATTTGAAAAGAATAGTCAATATTGTTGCTCATCTTATGGCACGGTGATGAATAGTCTTGAGAACTTTGTATGTTTGAACTCTTTTCTCCAAAGTATACTGCTTTGGCGGAAATTGATTTATACTAATTGGTTGCATGTCTTACCCTCAAAAAAAAAAACAGATTCTACTTCTCTTTATGATCTATCTCCTCACATCCACAGGCCCATTTCAAGACATACCTGGGATAGGGCCTGCTCAAACAATTGGCAAATGGGTCGAGACACATCAAGTTTGTGCAAGATATATAAAATCAACAGGCCAAGGAGTTCTTTTAATCTTTTCAAACAATTCTCCAAACACCAGAAGTCCAGAACATCTCAGAGCACTCCCAAACTTTGGCCAAATTAGTAGATTGAATTTTAGTTTTTTTTTTTGAGGGGGAAATTTTAGTTTCAATATGTGGAATTTTTTTATGTCGCCCATAATCTTGACAACAAATATTGTTAATATTTATACACTAAATCATAAATATTGTATTTCCTCCGTTTTTTAAATTGCTACACTTTTCAAATAAGGAAATCTATTATTAGATGCTACTCTTTATTTGGCTTTTCCTTCTCTCTATCTCTCTCCTACCACATGGTTTTTCCTCATATCTTTCTCACATTAAAAAAATGCATTAGAGTCCGCAAAAAAATGTAGCATCTAATTTGATACGCAGGAAGTATATAAAATTGTCAATAAACTTTACTCGACTATCTCCCTTGCCCTATTTTTTATTAAGATTTTCTATTTATCATGCAATTAGACGATGCACAAAGTATAATAAAGTTCAGTTAATTGAATATATGGTAAAGAAAAGGCAACATTCATTAAGTTAGCCAGCAGGCCCAACTCCACACCACAAGACCGAGTGGCATCAAAGAACAAACAAAACTGGCAAATCCACAAGAGTCAAGAAGTGGACCCACACCAAAATTAAAGCAAAAAACAAAGAACCAAGTAAAGAAGAAAAACAATTGTAGGCATTCGGCTTCGCCAAAATTTAGAAATCAAGATAACTGAAAAAATAGGGCAAGGGAGATAGTCGCATAATGTGGAAGTATCAAAAGATGGTCATAATAAAGTTTCTTCTTACATTCAACTTTTGTTGATTTGGTGACAAAATAGGGCAGGGAGATAGTCGCATAAGGTTTCTTTCTTACATTTAACTTTTGTTGATTTGGTAGGCCACAAGGCCCACAACCACAAGGGCCAGGGGCCACAACCAAGTTGTAGGAGAGCAACAACCGAACACCTACATCCCCAACTCTCTCACTTACTTGCACGACGATCAAAATGGGACAAGGAAAGGGGTAAAGTTTCTTCTTATTTTTTTGTTTACCTATTTCACATATGGTTCAAACCGCAGTAAAATGAAATCCACATTGTGAAAAGAGGTATAAATAAAGATCTATATAGCCCATTTTAGAGAACTAAAATTCTCTGGCTTAAAACAATATAGCTAGAAACTATGAGGTGATATTGCTAGTAACAAGGAGAGTAGCTAGACTATAATCTTCCCCTATTATATTTTATTCATCATATTTACTAAAAAATCATGCAATATGAGTTTACGTTTTGGTATTAAACCATATAATAAAGACTATTCGGATTTGTTATTATGTTACTATTAGTGTGTGCATATTTGGGCTCCCATTAATTTGGTGGTATTTGTTAGGACCATATAACCCCATTTGGGTTAGGGTTTTTGACGAAAAAATTAACGATTTTTTTTTATATTTTCTGATAATTAGTAAAGTTATTATTATTGTAATTTTAATTATGAGCACCAAGTCTTCAAGTGTTCTGTTTGTTAATAGAGATCTCGCTTATTCTTTCCAATATACTTTCCATTGTTTTTCCCAAAAAATATTAACAACTCCCCGTGTTCTTTGAAGTTCTATCCTTTGTATTCAAGTCTATTCTCTAAAATTCTACTCGACCACTTCTACTTAATTCCTAAAATGGCAAAGGTTTTGTTCCCTTTTAGACTACTTTATTCCACGTCTAAAGTCGTATAATTCTATACATTCTCACAACTACATTATCTCTCCATTTAAAATAAACAAAAACGAATAACTATCACGCTCTTCCTTTTTTTTTTACCTTTGTCTTTGCAGAAATTGTAAATGGGTAGAACATTAGAGAACTAGAAAGTTAGAGTTCTAATTAGTCTTTTTTAAAACTAAAGTTCTAATTATTAGCATTTAAAAGGTGAATTTGATATTTCTTTGCATGTGCTTTTGGCATAGGGATAGCTTCCGTGTATTATAATGGAAAAACTGTCAAAAACCACCTAATAAAGACATTTTTTTAGAAAACCACCTAATAAACGTTTTGTTCAAAAAACCACCTATTACAACACAATTTTTTTAAAAAACACCACCACTTGACGGACGATTGCTAACTCTGTTAACTATTCAGCCAAGTGGGGTCCGCTTTATGTATTTCCCTCCTCTTTCAATCCAATTTTCCCACCAAAATTTCCCCCTCTTATACCACCTCATCCCTTTCCTTTTCAATTCACCCAAATTCTTGGCTTTCTTTATCAATCCTTCAATTAGGGTTCATAGCACTTAAATTAAGCTTCCACTTCTGCGAATTGTGTATCCAATCCAAGGTAATTGCTCCTCGTTTATTTCAATTTCGCACAAGCTAGCAAAATTAGGGTTTATGTTGTTTTTGGATTAATCTCCCTCTTTGGATTAATCTCCCTTCCCTTCCACCATGAATCCAAGGTATCCAATCCAAGGTACTTGCTCCTTGTTTTTGGATTAATCTCCCTTCCGCCATGAATTTTCAAAATGCAACTCCAATTCGTCTCAAATCAGTGCAAAATGAGAGAAATTCAAATTTAGGATTTCAATGAAACCAAGTTAGTCAAAGAGAGAAACAATTGCTTAGCGTGGTGAATTTTGTTTTCTCAGAGCATTTACACCATGGATGTTTGGTTGTTGAAGGTCTAATGGGGGTAAATGATCAATAATCAGTTGGATTTGAAAGCAAATGGACATGTTGGTCTTTTCACATTCCACGCAAAATTGGAGGGAAGTCATTATAGAATTAACGGAGTTAGTATTCGGCCGTTAACTGGTGGTGTTTTTAAAACAAAAGTATTATAATAGGTAGTTTTTTGAATAAAATGTTTACTAGGTGGTTTTCTAAAAAAATGACTTTATTAGGTGGTTTCTGACAATTTTTCCTATCATATTTCATTAGAAGTATCCTTTATTCTTTCTGACATTATATTTTCAAATTTTGCTAAAAATCATTGATTTTTAAATGACATGTTTTATTATTATCATCCCATATTACTTCACGTCATTTTTCCCATTTTCGAATTTTGAAAATTTTGTTTTTAGAAAAATGATTTAATTACTTTAACATTACCTTTCCCTTTTTTCCCTTTTCGATTTATTCTCTACAAAAAAATTGATCCTCATATATGACATATGTTCTATTCTATTTGTGAAGGTAGATAGCTTTGTATCTTTCCATTTCTTGTACATATCATGTGTTTTCAAAAGTTTGCTTTATAAAAAAATTATTTTTATTTTATTAATATCATTAAAAGAATTCATATATGTTTTTGGAAGTTTTGATTAAAAACAAAACTAATAATCATACTCCTATAATATAATTTTTTAGTTTATATATTTTATAATCATATTTTCGTATTAGATCACATCATCTTATTTGATATGCAAGATACATTATTCAAAAATTTTAAGTGTCAGGTGATGGATGACTCTTAAAAATAATCTTCACATTATGTGAGAAATTCCTTCTCATTTTGTTGTTTTTGGAAATTATGTTTAGAAAATTCAAAAATTTGTATTATATACTTAGTATCGATCTTTAGTATTCAATTTGTCGTAATTTTGCTTAAATATCTTGAGTTTTATATAATACTCCCTCCGCGTTCTCAAATAGGGACGTTTTTGACTCTTGTTAATAATGACATTCTGCTCTTTGGCCATCTTATATTAGTTAACAAGGAAAAACATAGTCATGCTTGAATCTTATTTGATTCGTCTTAATGTGTCTTTTTTAAGATCAACTTTTTTGTAATTTTTACTCGTGTAATTTGAGATATTCGTGATCAAATATATGAATTGAATATCGTAAAAAGTGCAGATGTCCTTATTAAATGAAAATAGAGAAATACGAGATTGTCAATGAATGAGGGGTTAAAATCATATTTAAAATTGAACCTAACAACCGTTATTTTATTTCATTGCTTATTATCAATAAATGGAATATGCGACTGACAGGCTAAAGTCGTATCACCTTATCAAAGATAATTCCTAAGTCCTCTAACAATGATAGTCAAGGGAAGTAGGGTCGAATCCACAGAGAGACGGAGTTCTAAGTTGATATCCAGCTAACCAGCTACTTCAGACAAAATCAGATAAGAATAAGCTGAACTACTAATTAAACACTAGAAAGCAATATAAAAAGGGATTTTAATCTATGAAATAGAGGTCTAGGGAATTAGTTCGGTCCACCATGCTTATACCAATCAAGGGATCAAACAACTATCATAAGCTAGGTCAAGAATCGATAGATTAGAGCAGTGTTAAGCTATGGTTAAGTCTCAACGCACATAATTTAACATATGCAGCATGTTCACAAACATAATCAGAATTACTGATGTGTACTAGGCCTCTAAAAGTAAGACGGGTCTGTGCAAACAATTATTAACCTCAAGCAATCAATGAAACTGCGCAATAACATTAATTACTCAATAAGAACAAATCACACCATAATCGAATTCATGAAGCCCTAGAAGCTAATAGCAATTTAATTAATCAAGCTATAAACATGGCTTCCCTTACCAAATCCCTAAAAATTAAACTACTCAGACATAATTAAATCAACAATAACAATTCTAATAAGAAACCCTAATTTCAACATCATGAATAAAATGAATGACTAAACTAAGCAATCAAAATAATTAAAGAGATTAAAGTGGAGAAGAATACCAATTGACGGAAAGCAATAACTTTTATTGAAATCAAATCCGAGGTTCAATCACCTTTAATCTAATCTAAAGTGTTTAATCTAAATAAAACTCTCTAAAACTAAGCTAAGAAATATGGAAATAAAAACAGAATAAAGATTCTCTCTAAAAATATGAGGAAAAGGTATTAATAATACCCCAAAAGTCTAATTAAAAACGGAAATAAAGATAAAAATTCCGCGTCATCGAGTGCGGGACCCGATCCGGCAAAGGGCCACCCGATCGGGCCCACACAAAAATTACCCCAACTTTTCTTCTCTTGTTTCACGCAACTCCAACAACAATTGGGGGAACTTGGGCTCCACCCGATCACTGGCCCGATCGGGCAGTGGATCGGGCCCATACAAATGTGGCAGCACTTGTCCTCATGTACGCAGCAGCAGAATAAGACCCATGGGCCTCCCAACCGATCGGGTCGGGCAATGGTGCCCGATCGGGCCTGGGGAAAAGTCAGCCTAATTGCCTTCCTTTCTACGTATAAGCAGCAACGGCATATTGCAGAATTTGGGCCTGCCCGATCGGGTTGGGCCTAAGAAAGCTCAGTGTCAATTTCTTCGTTTTTCCACCCGATTGGGTCGGGTGATGTCCGCCCGATCGGGTGCAAAACTTCACCACCCGATCAATAATTCTTTGCCCGATCGGGTCATTTCTTGCCCGATCAGTGTACGGGAAGCTCTTTTTGACTCTTTGGCTCTCAATTCTTTGCCCGATCCTACGTGCCTCATAACATCTCGTAAAGCCGTGGTTGCTTCCAAATAGCTCGGAAATAAGGTGAAAACTCCCTAAAACCTGCAATTAAACATTAAAACACAAGACCACAACTATATACGATGGTTAGCATAAAATAGCTCTGATGAGCTGAAATGACGCACAAATTAGCTCATAAATAGAGGAGAAAACTCTATATAAATACGTGATATCAGTGACTACATTAAACTAAGTTGATAATTATGTATGAATTGATTAAATTTAATAAGGTGATAATTAATCTGCTTGATCAAATAATTTCATGAAACTCAGTCTAAAGTATATTAACTCCAAAGTTGGAGATCTAAAGCTAGATGCCAAAGTTCGGGTACTGTAGTAGTAGTATGACTAATGTCCCAAAACACAAACGCGAGTTATAGGAGGCTCAGCGGGAATGTAGTGCGTAAGGGTACCTTTTCGTCTATATTGTTTTCTTTCATTTTTTTATTTTTTTGTTAATTTCGAATGTTATATAACCCCCTCTAAAACCCCATATTTGCTCCAATTATCCAAAAAGGCAAAGATTACTTTATTTTTCTTCGTTTTTCCACGCGAGTTAGAAGAGGCTCAGCGGGAATGTAGTGCGTAAGGGTACCTTTTCGTCTATATTGTTTTCTTTCATTTTATTTTTTTTTGTTAATTTCGAATGTTATATAAACCCCATATTTACTCCAATTCTCCAAACAGGCAAACATTACTCTATTTTTCTTTGTAGCCATTGTAGGGTTTAGCTGGCTAATATTCCTCAAAAAAACCCTCAGTTTTCTCTCTAACCATGACGAGCCTTATCATAGGATCACGTCGATACATACACTTCTTAAACCCATTATTAGTTATCCCTATCCTCTTCAATTTCCAAAGACATGAATTTATGATCTTTTTCAGCTATTACCCTGTGCTTTCCACACAAATTGTCTTCTACCCTGCACTGTTCTTCATCATTTTCGTAATTTCACTCACCTTGTCAGTTAAATTATACTGTGCTTTATCCATAGGTTTTATTGAACTCATACACACTGTTGAATTTCAAAAGGCATTCTCATACCCACTTCTTGCTACCCTTTTGGTCTCCCTGTTTTTACCATCTTATCTTTTCAAGTATATCCGCCCACTCATCTTACTCATTAGTCTTCTTCCAGCATTCAAGCTAGTATGGTATCGTATTACAAGAAATCAATCATCATCCCAACAAATCATCCATCATATTACGGATGAATCTTTAGAATACTATGAGCTCAGATGGCTGATTCTCATACTCATAAATCGATTCATGAGATCCTACCTCACATATTTCTTCTCTGATGACATTGTCCCACACATCCTCGTCATTGCGTTCCTTCTCATCCTCACAATGTCTGCACTTTACCTCTTCATGTCCTTGAAACTTTCTCTCACTGATGCCCAACATGGAGACCTCCTTCTCATTATATTACGTCTAAACTTTCGAGGCGCGTGGAGTTCACTTATCTTGAGTGCATTTATTTTGGCACTGATAATTCCTCCCCCAATCTTTAGTTATATGTTTCTGTTGATACTTGTTTGTTCACTTTGGCCAAAACCGGCTCTCAATTGTATCCATGCTAATCTTCTTCGCTTAAAAGCTGCTGCTTTCGCGTGCCTATATTTTGACTCGCCACTCATCCCGTCTTCTTCGCCAAAACCGTTTGAAGATGGAGCAGACCTCGTCTAGCCAATGTCGGATTCGGATATTTACATTTGAATGGTCGCATTATTATTTTTATTACTTTTATTACGATATACAGTAGCTCTTGCCTCTTTTTGGGTAGAATATTATATACTTAGTTGCGTTAGTGTAAAACCACGTGTACGTCTATTTGAATCTTATTTTTCTCTTGTAAGATTAATTGTATTTAAATACTACTGCTGTTCGGATGAATATTGATGCGGGTCAAGTTGGTGAAGAAGGTAATGGGTGGGGAGTAGTTTTTAGAGATGCTGCCGGCGAAGTGCTAGCTTGTGGTGTGCGCCAGGATCATGTAGGCCAAGAGGTAAGGGTGGCTGAAGCCCTTGCCCTTCGATGGGGGCTGCTAAGGGCCGTGGAATTAGGCTTTGTATGCTTGGAGGTTGAAAGTGATTGCTTGGGAGTTATCAACGCGTTGCGCTCGGAATCTCATGGGTTTAGCTGTTTTCATTTAATTATAGATGACATTCTTTCTTTAGTTCCAAAGTTTTCTTTTGTTAAGTGGTTGTTTGTAAAAAGAGAAGGGAATAAGGTAGCTCACGCGATGGCTCATCTCCAACCTCTGGAAATGGGTCCACGTTTTTGGGTTAGCGAATTTCCGGAACTTATTTTATCTCTTGCTCATGATGATATGGTAATTTAGTCCCCTTTGCTTGGGACTTCTCTCAAAAAAAAAAATATCGATTATATTTATTTCAGTATCTTTATTTAATTAGTTAATTCTCTCTATTCGATTAATTTTATTGCTTTATGAGATACTCCCTCCGTTTTTTTAATATGCACCTAAGGGTTTTCACAAGAACCAAGGAAAAAGTGCAAAAGTAAGAGAGAAGGTTAGTAAAAGTAAGGAAAAAGTGAAAAAGGTAGAGAGAAGGAAAGAAAAAGTAGGAGAGAAGTGTAATAATTAGGTGGGCCAACCTTCCATTTATGGCAAAAGGTAGAAAGGTGTCAATTAAGAAAAAACATCCCAAAATAGAGAAATGTGCATATTAAAAAAAAACGGAGGTAATATAAGTTAAAATAAAAACATTAAAGAAAGCCAAAAGTAATGGAAGAGATGAGAGAGAACAAATGGGAAAGAGAAGGGACCTTTATCACTCATTCACTTGGCACTCAATATCATTATAGTGGCTCAAATTAATTTTCGACATATACTATCTTGTTAATCTTAATTTTCAAATGCTTGTAAAATAAAAATTATAAAGTAAATTAATAAGAGTAATGATATATACAGTCTTAAGAATTGTATATAAGCATGAAATACATTATCTAAGATAGGAGTATTAAGTTGGAAATATATGCCACAATCACACGTGAATCGATGTTATTAATGTTTGAAATTTACCTAAATTTTCTTATTGTCTAATTAATAAAATAAAAAATCCAACGATTTTATTTTTGCATGCTCTATTAATAGACATTTATATTGGCCTTTTATTTTCCTATATAAATTATTTAGGATTCGTTTTTCTCAATTAATTTTGGTCTATCTAAATTGATCTAAACTCTTCAAAACCTATATGAAATTAATGCGGCTATACTATACATTCTATCTAGTATCTACTCACAAAATTCAAACAATAAAATTGCTAATAAGAAGGAAGGGAGCACGTTAAAAAAAAAGGTTCAGCGCTTGACACCACGCGCCCAATACGTCCAACGCCACAAAATTAGGAGTTGTCTACTTGTCTTAAACTCTTAACTAATAAGGAACTGCGGGTGCCCTATCAAAGATTCTTATGCCTTCGTATCACGCAGGTCAAAATTGTCAAATTTGGCTTTACCACTGCAGACTGCAGTTGGTCTTAGTTGCCCTTGACAATCTCCAATAACAACAACATCAACATCAACCAAATGTTTCGTAGACAATCAAGTGAAATCCAATCCACGAAATAATTTGATTTCCCATTTGGAATCAGGGAGAGAATTAAGAAAATTGAATCTTAGGATAATATTATTTAAAGATTGCATGTTTTTGGATTAATTATTGAATATTTTATCTTACCAAAGCATAATAAATGTAAAAGAAACATTTAATGTAAGGACAACACATATCACTATGCAAAACAACCAATAAGATTGAGAGTTTATAAGAAAATATGTTGAATTTATGTAAGTTAAATTTAGAAAGATTCTAAATGGGAACAACTTAAAGAAACACTAATTCGGGAAATGAGAATAACATTAGGGAACGGAGGGAGTATAAACTAGTAATAATAATAAAATTATGTGTAGTTCAGTTCAGTTCAGTTCAGCTCCAATCAGTTCAGTTCAGTTCAGTTCAGCTCCAATCAGTTCAGTTCAGTTCAGTTCAGTTCAGCTCCATTCTTTTATAACCATTTTGTTAAATATTATGGTCTAATTTATTTTACTAATTGCTCTTATTATTATTATTATTATATTTTATATCATAGTTATTAAGTATTATTATTATTATCTGTATATTATTTTGTTTATTATAGCTTTATTCATTATTATTACTATTATCATTAGGGAGGAACATGGTTTAGGTTAAAAGCACAAATAAACCGGTGTTTTCAGCCCATAATCCAATCAAATCACGTCAAAACGATTTATTATGTAATTTTGTACGGTCCGACCAAATTATTATTTTATTACTAAATATTAATATACTATTAAATCTAATTGTTAAAATAATAATATTAATTTAATTCTTATATATTATTGTTATTATATAATCATCATAGACTATAGAATAATTTTTATTAATTATCATTATAATCATTAATCATTATTATTATTAATTTATGATTATTAATATTATTTATTTATAATTATCATTTAAAAATATCCAAAATACAATTATTATTATTCATTAATAATTATTCATTATTATTACCTATCATCATAATTATTATTTAATATTCATATTATTATTGTTTAAATATTATTATATATTTATCCAATTTAATTTAATTCAATTCAATTCAGTTCAGTTCAGTTCAGCGCCAATCAGTTCCAATTAGTTCAGTTCAGTTCAGTTTAGTTCAGTTCAGTTGTTTTCAATAAATCTAAACAGGCCCTTAGAGGTAAATTCCTTATTCATTACCTTGATAATGTAAATAGATCTCCAAATATCTAATTTTCTTCACCAGTTTTCACATCTTGAAGTTGTAAAGGATGTTAATAAAGAGTCACATGTTTGGAGATGTGTTTTCATAACCATGATAATAAGCTCACAAGTTGTTCTAAACTAACCACATAAGAATCATAAGATAAGACATTGAATAGGATGTAATATTGTTTGGGCTAATTTTATTATTCATTTCATGTTGAAAATGAATTATTCATAATATTAGATTTTTCGGGTATCATATGACTTGATCCAATTCATGAAAAATTAACTCAATTTTCTGGGTGACTAAATTGTTTTGGGTTTGAGCGTATTTCAACTACCAGCCAAAAATGATACTCCTGAATGCACACCTCTAAATAATAATAACATAAGTATATTTTTAATGGGTCTTAGATTAAATTATATTTGAGCTGAATGCAATGGTAGTAAAATTTTAATTTTTTGATTATGGTTACTTTATAATTTAAGCTTTATCTACACGCGATGCGTGCGGGAGAGAAATATTTAACACTTAAGAGAAATTGCAATGTAGTTTTTTGATAAAGTGAATATTTTTAACTTTTCTAAAAAAAATTGTTGAATTAAACAAATTCCGTAGGTAAGATGAGGGAGAAACGATTATAATGATACTTTTGAAGTAAACAACTACGAGCCTGTTCTCCCTATCTTATTTTCAATTCAGTTATGTTCAGTTCACTTTAGTTCAACTCCATTCTTTTATAACCATTTTGTTAAATTATTATTATATTAGTACTAATTACTCTTATTATTTATTTTATATTATTATTGATTCTATATATTATCTCTATTATATAAAGGAACACCTAGGGGACACCAAAAATAGGAAAAGAAGAAAAAGAAAAAAAAAATCTAACCACTAATATAAAACTGACTACAAAAATTAAATCACAAAGAAAAAACAAAAACATCCTAGATTCCTAACTACCGATTCATATATCATTTCTTTCTCTTTTTTTTTTTTTTTTCTTTATTCTTTCCACTTTCCACTTCCCACTTCCCACTTCCCACTTCCCTCACGTTTCTCTGTTATATAAGGTAAGAGTACATCAAAAATAGAAAAAAAAAAACTATAACTACACCAAAATTATAACCACACGTTTTCAACAGAATAGAAGAGAGAAAAAAAATTAAAAAATCATATAAGCTCACTATTATAACTGTTCACACGCAGTTTACCAACCATTATAGTAGGAACCGTTATATTTTTTCCATTCTCCATTTTCCAAGTTGCAAAGCATATAGAGATCAGAGTAACAAAGGAGAAGGTGGCATCTTCAAAAACTGAATCCATTTATTGTATGTTTTATATAATCTGTATCGAATTTGTACATTCCTACGCTTGGGGATTGATTCAGCTTCTTCCCTCATTTTCATGTCTTTTCAAATTCATTTTCATCATCTAACTTGGTGAAGTTTCTGAATTTATAGATGGCATGTTTAAGAGAATCTATCATGGCAAGCAATGTCATGTTCCAGATAAACAAACTGTTTTGAGCAGGGCTTGGAGCGCTGGATAAATTGTAATTGATCTGTTCAATGAACTGTAATACCAAGGGGCAAGAACTATTTAATTTATGGAACGAGAGTGTGACAAAGGTATGATATTAGGCTGAAAATTTAATTTTAATTTAATTTCCTATACAGTATGGGTTTCTTTAATTTCATTGTGTGTTTTTTCAAGTATTCCTACATTTTCAAATCTGGAACGAAAGTTGCCGCTTAGATATCCTTTTCTTCCAATATTTTTCCTTCATGCTCCCTTTATATATAGATTCTCATCTTAATTGAAATGGGTGATAGATATAAATTAGGAAAATCTGCTTTCACTTTTTTTTTTTTTTTTGTGTAAATTGTTAGATTTGGGATAGGAATAAATGAAGGACATGAGTTTTGAACTATATAGGTCAAACTTATATCTGGAATTATTAGCAGTACTAATATTTGGTATTGATTGTATGTCAACCTTTGCAGATTTGGCCAAGGTAGTTTCAACCTGTAAGAGGTTTTTTATTTTATAGTTTGCATATCTCTAATTTTTGTTGTTAGTATCCTACAAGCACAGACTAATTGTTGTAAATGCCATTTTCCTTATTTCTATACATTTGGATTCTTTATGTTGTTTGTGTTGAATTGTTTTCCACCAAATGGATGTTTAAGTTCCTAATGTGGGATTGTAAATGGTATACATTACCAAATGCTACACAAAAGGAATTAATTAAAAATATGGTACAACTTGGAATTCTACAATTATACTACAACTTTATACACTTTGGTAAATACAACTTTACAAATTTAACAATCGCTATTGTATAGATATTCTTCCAATTTTACAATTATTTGGTTTTTTTTTTTTTTTGATAATGACTTTGCTTATTAGTAAGAAAGTTGTGATCATTTGAATGCGCCTCCATATTGGTAATGTTAAAATAGATTTATTTGTATTTAATATTTTTATCTGTGGTAATATTATTAATATTCTATATGTGTGTTATATGCAGAGTAAAGTAATTTATATTAAGATCTTCATTTTTTAAAAATATTTTTTAATGAATATGATAAGCCTTCTTATATCCATTGTGTTGATGTTAAAATCAATTTAGCGCACACATAGCGTGCATATAAGACTAGTTGTGTGTATTTAAGATGCTCATTTTATCCACAAAATGGTTCCCAATTAAGGTAGACATATTTTTTTAACATAATACTAATGTTCATTATGGTTTTTCAAGTTGTTCCTTTATTTACATCAAATATTGATTGTACAATATAATAAACCAGGGAAATGAGTTAACTTTTGAATGCACAACTGGTTGACCCAAATGAACTGTGCTATGGCAATAAATGAACATATGGTTAATTACATTTTGAAATCATTATCCAAAAAATATTCTCTCTGTTTAATTAGGCAAAGCTAATGAACATCTTGTTTTAGGCAAATGAACTAATTAAGATTTATAATGAACATATGGTAATAGAACAATGAACAATAGTTCAATGATCATATATGATTTTAAAATAAACATAAAAAATTAATGAAAAACAAGAATTACATAAAAAATCAATAAATAACCATAAATTAATAATTACATTAAAACACTAATTAGTTTCCTTTTTTTCAAGAATGACGCTTCTTCTTGATCACTTTGTTTCTCTTCGACTTTTTCATCATCAGCAATGGCGCTTCTTCTTCATCATCTTGTTTCCTATTTTTCAAGAAAATAAACATAAATTAATGAATTACATAAAAACACTTAGTTTAACATAAAAAAAATTGTTAAAAATAAATAGAAACAATGACAGAGGTTCATTAACAACAGACCAATTATAAGGTTCATCGGAAAAAAAACTGTCATAGGTTCATCCTACAAAAATTAATAAATTACCAAAAACCTAATATATTCAAGAACTAAAATAGGTTCATCCTAAAACAGATACAGATTCATCAAAAAATTAACAATGAACAATGAACCAAAAATTAACACAATGAACCAAAAATTAACATAATGAACAATGAACAATATATACAAAAGCAATGAATAATATATACAAAATTACCTAAAAAATGAAATTTTATTTTCAAAAAACTGATATTGGTTCATCCTAAAACTCACAGAGTTTTTCGTAAAACAGTGATAGGTTCATCGTAAAAAGTAAAAGGTTCATTCAAAATAAAATTTAGAAGGTTCAACCTAAAACTAACATAGGTTCATTGATTTTTTAAAAAATACCAAAAAATTCACAAAAAAATTACCAATAATTACCAAAAAAAATACCAAAAAGTTCACCAAAAAAATACCACAAAAAAAATACCAAAAATTAACTATATACAAATTACCTAAAAAACAAAAGTTTATTTCCAAAAAACTGACATAATTCATCCTAAAAAACTATAAGGTTCATCCAAAATAAAATTTAGAAGGTTTATCCTAAAACTGACATAGGTTCATTAATTTTTACAAAAAAAAAAACAAAAAAGTTTACAAATAATTACGAAAAAATTACCAAAAAAAAGATTACAAAAAACGCAAAAAATTACCACAACAAACATTACCCAAAAAAATTTACCAAAAAAATAAAAGTTTAATCTTCAAAACAATTTTAGGGTTTATCGATTTTCGTCTTGAAAAAACTGTTGTGATGACTAAGGTTCGTCGAAAAAACTAAAAGGTTCATTTTTTTGTTTTTGAAAATTAGAAGGTTCATTTTAGTTTATGGAAAAAAATATCAAAATCAAGAAAGTTCATCCAAAAAAATGAACTCGATTCATCCAAAAAAAAACTTATAGGTTCATCGTTTTTAGATAATATTAACAAAAGTTACCAGTAAAATTTACCAAAAGTAATTCATCATTTTTAAAATAATATTACCAAAAATAATTACCAGAAAATAATTACCAAAAGTAGCAAAATTTACCAAAAAAAAGGTTAAAAAGAAATACCAAAAGTAACGAAAATAATTACAAAAAAAACGAAATTATAGTCTTCTAAAAAATTTTAGGGTTCATCGATTTTAGTCTAAGGTTCATTTTTTGTTTTTCCTAATTAGTGTTCATCCAAAAAAAAAAAAAATACTAAAAACAAGAAGGTTATTTCAGCCAAAAAATATTGAACTTAGTTCATCCAAAAACTGAGAGGTTCATCAACAAAATACTACAGATTACAAAAATAATTACCAAAAAAAATTATAACTTTAGTGTTCAAAACTTACAAATGTAGTTGTGGATGAATAATATTGAGTGGGATTGCATTTGAAATGCCTTGTTCATTTGAAGACTTGCTCCTAACATTAAGTTCATCCCGGATGTCCATTGGCGTTAAAGTGAGTAGTTTTGGGAGGCAAAAATAAGGTGAGAGGAAATAGCTAGCAAAAATGGCGAGCTAAAATGAAAGAGATTGAAGGAAGATGGTGAATAAAAATTGAAGGACAATGAGGATGAAGGTAAGCAATTTTTAGGGAGAGAGATTGAAGGAGGAGATAGAAAGTCAGTTTTGAGTGAGAAGGGAAATAATGAAATGGAGGAGGTATATTGGGAAGGTGAAAAGGTTTTGCTTATTTAAAAAAAAAACTGATAGAGGAGAGAGAATAAGGTGCATTTTCCTAGTTCATTACAAATGTACTGAAGGTTCATTAAATATGAACTGAAGGTTTGGTTATTTTTAAAAACAAAACTGACTTTCCGTGTTCGTTAGAAAAAACTGAAGGTTCATTTGAGCGCACCTAGAGCATGGTGCAAGCGTGTGTAGGATAGACCTTTTAAAATACTCCCTCTGTCCCAATTTCAATGTTATATTTTGACTAAAAAGCTCTCACATTTTTTGTCAATGTATAACATTTAAATCGGAACAGGAGGAGTAATTGGGATCAAAGCAAACAAACAAAAAAGAATGAAAAGGCATAAAACCGAAATGAAACAAGAGAAAAGTGCGGCGGCCAGGGAGTATGACTTATGAATTATGATCTCAGCCTCTCAGGTAATCATTTCTTATCAACTCCAAAAGTGGAATCTTAAAACTTAATATCCAAGCCCCGGTACCTGTGGGTATCTTCCCCAAACACAAACGCGCGTCATAGAAAGATCGGCGGAAATTTAGGAGTGTAAGGTTAGATTTGTACAGTATTTATTGTTTAATCCTCTTTGTTTTTTATTCTTACAACACTATAAATACCAGTATACCACTGTAAACTCCGCACACACCCTCAGGCCTCACACGTACTCTCTGTTTTGAGTCAACCTGCAAATTACAAATCTCTACTGTTCTCTTACAATGCC
This sequence comes from Patellifolia procumbens, assembly GCA_947645195.1. Taxonomy (NCBI): domain Eukaryota; kingdom Viridiplantae; phylum Streptophyta; class Magnoliopsida; order Caryophyllales; family Amaranthaceae; genus Patellifolia; species Patellifolia procumbens. The sequence continues at coordinate 693,090 of CANSGD010001295.1, read as the reverse complement.
TGGTCTCATTATAGAATCCCGTCGATACAATCACTTTCTAGACCCGGTATGGTTAATCCCTATACTCATCAACATGTTACGACCAGAAATTCTGCTCTTTTTCACTTATAGCCCCATCATTTCAACCCAAAATGTCTTCAAGCCTATCCTTATCTTCATAATTTCTATTGTTTCACTCACCTTCTCAGTTAAACTCTACTTTGGTTTATCCGATGGTAATTTTGAGCTGATATACAGTGTTGAATTTGAGAAGGTGTTTTCCTATCCCCTTTTTGTCACCTTTCTATTCTCTCTGTTTTGCCCCTCTTTTGTTAACCAATATGTTCGCCCATTCATTTTACTCCTTAGTCTTCTTCCGTCACTCAAGCTAGTATGGACTCGTATCACGAGAAATCAATCATCATCGCACCAAATCTTCCTTCATCAAACACTTGAACCTTTACAATATTATGAACTCAGATGGGTAATTCTAATATTCATCAATCGCTTCATGAGAACCCATCTTACATATTTCTTCTCTGACGAAGTCAGCCCACAAAATCTCCTCATTATTTTTCTCCTAATTCTCACGATTTCTATCGTATACCTTTTCACGTCCTTAAAAATTTGTGTCACATATTCTGAAAATGGTTCCATCATCGTACTACGCTTGCATTTCCATAATGGTTGGTCATCCCTGATGCTTGCTGGATATGTGTGCTCATTGTTAACTCCACCTCCCGTTTTCATTTACATATTTCCAATGATTATAGCTGCTTCTATGTGGCCTTCTTGTATAGCTATATTACTCTACCAACATTATATTCGCATTAGAGCTGCTGTTTCTGCTTATTTAGCGTACAACGCCCCTCTCATTCCATCCCCTGATCCAATTGATCATGGATATGTGGTCTAGCTAGCTAGGTCTTAAGTTGCTACATGTTCGTTACTCTTCTTTAATTACAGAGGATGGTGTGTAATGTATTCTGTGTAATATAGAGTGTAATCCCATTTATATGACTACTTTCATTTTATTTTTCTCTTATAAGATTAACTTTTATCGTATTTAAATACACCTACTGCTGTTCTAATTTTGATCCATTACCTTACGCTTTTTAAACTTTTAATTAACTCTGAGTTAATCTGCAGTGGTTTTGCTAGGCAAATCTGATGGTTTTGGTAGGTTTTCGAAGGTGGTTTTTGATCGTGGTTGATGTTTCAGGTGGTTTCGAGGCATGTGCGGTGGTTTTCTGTTCTGTGATGGTTTCCGGCAAAGTGCCACTGTCGTCTGCCACCTTCGACATGCAGGATAAGGCTGGAAAACCTACTCTTTGGAGAAGCACTTCACAAATTTCCCATTTTTCCGAGGATGATGCGTAATAATGATTATGGGAAAAGCCAAAGACCTATCTGATAGATGTGAACAGTAATATCTATCAGATAGGTCTGTACTACATTTTTAAAAAAATATACTACAATTTTTTCTTGTACTACAATTTTCAGAAACTATACTACTCTAAACTATATATAAATATACTACATTACGTGAAAAATATACTACATAAATATATAAGTATACTACATTTTTTTAAAAATAGTTTGATATGTGCCTAGCTCCCACCTATCTGATATGTACTAGGCAGCCCTCAATGCTTATTACTATATTTTAGTTGCGTTAGTGTGTCCCCTCGTGTATGTCTATTTGTATCTTTTTTCCACTCTTATTTCCCGTCTTTTTAAATGCAACGGATACGCCTTTTCTCTATTCACACTTTTCACGTTCACTAAGATTTGTGATTTGTATATAATTAAAAATATAATTAAGTGATATCTTGTTAGATTCGTCTCGTGACATACTTTTATAATATGTAATTTTAATAATTCTTACTTGTATGTAACTATAGATATTTGTGGTTAACGTAATGTTTCATGATACGTAAAAGTGCATTTGTTACATTTAAAAAGAAACGGAGAAAGTATAAGATTTACCTTTTATTGTATAAACGTCGTATACCGCTAAATATCATTATCCGATAGTTTTAAAATTTTGATTAAGTTAACTCTGAGTTAATTTTAAAAGAAGAATTATTCGTTCAACTAATTTTATTGCTTTATGAGAGTAAAAGTTAACATTAAAGAAAGCCAAATGTAATGGGAGAGCTGAGAGAGAACAAATGGGACAGACAAGGGGCCTTTATCACTTGGCACCCAATATCATTATAGTGGCTCAAATTAATTTTCGACATGTACTCCTATATTGTTAATTATTTCAAATGCTAGTAAAATAAAATTTATAACAAAATTCAATAAAATAAAAAAACCAACGATTGTATTTTTGCATGCTCTATTAATAGACATCTATATTGGCCTATTTTAAAGCAAAAGATACTCTTTTATTTTCCTATCTGAATTATTCAAAGTCCATTCTTTTTAACTAATTTTTGTCTATTTAAATCTAAACTTGTCAAAACCTATGTGAAATTAATACAGGCATAGTATTCATTTTACTTAGTCATAAAATTCGAACAATATGAAATTTTGGATTTGGTATTAAAAATTGCTAATAGTAAAAAGGAAGAGAGAAAGTAAAGAAATAAGATTGGCGTTGATAAACACGCTCCCAATAAGTTCAACGCCACAAAATTGGAGTAGATGGGCGGGGGTTGTCTACTTGTCAAAAGTGCGTTCCCCTTATCAAATTATACGGATTTGTTCCCTCATATCAAGCTTTTTTTTTTTGTTTTGTTTTGTGTTGAAACAGCTTTGGCTGCTTGATTTGTTGCGTGTGAGGGGTTTTTCCTCACTTTTTGGCTTTTCTCTTTCCTCCTTTGCCACATGAGATTTACCGAAAAATCTCAACTTTTGAGATTTCTCATGCTGTCCATAAAGAGTTTTGTTTATTCTCAAAAAAAAAATCTCAATGTAATTGAGGATTTTTGAGACAACCATTAAGGATGCTTCATATCATGCGTTTTATTAAATTTCATTATACTGACGGTTAGGGCTGGTAAACAGGTCGGGTTGGGTTAGGTTCGTATTCAGGTCAGTATTAAATGAGTTAGAAAATCTTCAACCCAAACCTAACCCATCTATTAAACAGGTCAAAAAGTTCAACCCTAACCCACCCTATTTAATAAATAGGTCACCTATTTAACCCACTTATCTCCAATTACTTAATTTTTTGTCTTAATTATAATTAAAAATACATTTCACTGCAAAATGAATATTTTTTTTATTTTTTTCTAAAAAGATGATAATTATGATTCATCTTTGGACTTTTTATCTTTATTTACCAATTTTAGTATTTATTAAAATTAGTTTTTTGGGATTATTTAATATAAATGAGTCAAATCAGGTTATGTTCAGTTGGAAATTTCAACCTTAACCGAACCCATTTAATTAACAGATCAGGTCGGATCAACCCATTCAGATAATCAGGTCGAAAAACTTAACCCAAACCCGCTTATTTCAGGCATATTATTCATTTTATTGAGTCATAAAATTCGAACAATATGAAATTTTGATTTGGTATTAAAAATTGCTAATAGTAAAAAGGAAGAGAGAAAGTAAAGAAATAAGATTGGCGTTGATAAACACGCTCCCAATAAGTTCAACGCCACAACATTGGAGTAGATGGGCGGGGGTTGTCTACTTGTCAAAAGTGCGTTCCCCTTATCAAATTATAGGGATTTATGCCCTCATATCAAGCCTTTTTTTTTTTTTTTTTTTGTTGAAACAGCTTTGCCTACTTGATTTGTTGCGTTTGAGGGGGGGGGTTTCCTCACTTTTTGGCTTTTCTCTTTCCTCCTTTGCCACATGAGATTTACCCAAAAATCTCAACTTTTGAGATTTCTCATGCTGTCCATAAAGAGTTTTGTTTATTCTGAAAAAAAAAAATCTCAATGTAATTGAGGATTTTTGAGACAACCAGTAAGGATGCTTCATTCCCTTTAGGCCCCGTTTGGTTGATCGACTATAATAAACCATTTTAAATTTGGCATCCCCTTTAGGCCCCGTTTGGTTCACAAGGTGGTATGAGTTTGGAATCAGGAATCAAACCAGGGTGGTATGGGGTTGGAACTTGATTCCTAATACCATGTGTTTGGTTCAGTTTTGGAATGAAAATGATACCCTTACTAGTTATTTGGTTTAAAACATTTAAAATCAAGAATCAAATAAAATATCACGAATATTTCCCCCCTCTACTTTTTATATTATCTTATAATATTTACATATGTAAGGGTGAATTTTGGCTATATTTTTCCAAGACCAACAAATTACGAACCATGCTACAAAATAATATTATAAATTTATTAAAGCTTAGAAAATAAAAGAAAATAAAAAAATTTGCAAGATATATCATATGCATTCAATGGTTGGTGATCAACAAAATGAGAAAAAAAATCATATAAATACGATTCTTGGTGATTAGAAAATTGAGAAAAAATAAATTATATAAATATGGTTCTTGGTGATTAGCAAATTGAGAAAAATAATATTATATATGAATAAACTTGTGTGTGTGGCAAATTGAGAAGAAAAAAGATCATCATATGAATGTAGTTTGTGAATGAAAATTCGAAAAATAAACTAGATAAGACATGAAAGATAATCATAGCCTACACACTTTTGTTAGTCATTGTGTTTCTTAAAAAATGATGACTAACACGTAAACGGAAAAAAATCACACAAACAAAAATTTAATGAAAAGAAAAAAATTGCAATACTATATGATTACAAGGAAAAAAAATCTCTACTATCAAAGCTATTTTAATTAACTCATATTAGAGAAAAGAAAAAAAAAATTACATGTTGAGTCTTTATGGTACATAACGAAAGAACGTTGAAGGAGCTTATTAGCTGCAATATTTATTAGTCTTTCTTGTTAATTGATACCTAGGGGGTTGGAATGAGCCATACCCACCTCACCCCAAGGGTTTCTAAACCCCACACCTCATAGGTTTGAGGTATAGGTTTTAAAATCATAAAATCTCCAACCAAACACATGGTATGGGTTATCTCATTCCAAACCGATACCTAATACCTGAATTATGTGAACCAAACGGCCCCTTACTGTTTTTCAAATAAATCATGTAATGTATCTTAAAATGAGAAATATGTATTTTCTAATGTGTTAAATTAAATAGCAAATAGACTCATAAAAAAAGAAGAAAATGAGAAAAATTATTTTTAAATGAGTAAATACATTACACTTGAACGTGAAAAACAAGTAAATGAACAATTATAATATTATTTATTAATAAATAAACATGCATATATTGTTACACATTGATGAATGTATCACTAGAATGAGCAATACATATCCATATGAGCGATGTATCTTGAATTAGCAAATATATATTTCTAATGTGTTAATTTAAAAACAAAAAGAGTCATAAAAAGAGAAGGAAATGGAGCAACAATGTATTCAAATGAGTAAAGATTACAATAGAACGTGAAAAACAAGTAAATGAGCAATATAACTTTCAACTAAGCAATTATATAATTCTTTTTGATAAGTAACCAAGTATATATACAAAATGATTAATATATCATAAAATGAGCAATGAGCAAAGACATTTCTAATGTGTTAAAATAAAGAAAAAATATAGTCATAAAAAAAGAAGAAAATGAGCAACTTTATTTTCAAATGAGCAAATAGATTACATTAGGACGTTGAAAAAAGTAAATGAGCAATATAACATTGAAATGAGCAATTGAATTATTATTTATTAATAAGTAAATATACACAAATCAAATGTAAATGATGAGATGAGTAATAAAAAAGCACCATGATATGTAAAATAAGTAAATGAGTAATATAGCTTTGATTCTTTGAAATGAATAATTATATTAACAAATCTAAGTTTGTTTGTGCATATTGGGTTCAAAAAATAATGAAATGAGCAATGTACTGTAGCTTTGAAATGAGTAGATATGTTACTTAATGTGAAAAGGTCCTTAAAATGAGAAGAAAAAAAACTCTTAGAATTTTGCTCATTTAATAAAATTATTAACGATATTATTAGGGTAATTTGGTAATTAGACTCTTAGTCTTGTAAAGACGGATTTTTATACCTCCATATATATAATAGTGTCAGGCAACCTAAACAGGTTAGCCAATCATTCGCAATACTCGTACATGGTATAACGAGCCTAGGTTAAAGAATTATTTTTTTTCTTTTACTCCTTTCTCTCTTCCGCCGTTTTTTATCCTTTGGTTTTAGCCCTAGCAGTTATGGCAGATTTCCGGCCACCACCACCACAGACGGCCACTGCTCTTCCCACCGCGGGGCAACCAGTCGCCGGAAGCCCTAGTGTTTAAATTAAGTTGGAAGTGAGAAAGTAGTTAGAGTTACTACGGGAAATGGAGAAAGTAATAATCACAAATATTGTGTATTTTAAGATTTAAAAATTTGGATCGAGAAAGTAGTATTTAAGGATTACAAATACTTATGTTAGACGGTCTTACTATAAGCATATAGATAGACCGTATAAAATTTCAAATTATAACTATAAGATTTTAACTTAATATTTCAAGATTTTAACATTTTAATCTTACCCTTTTAAGTTAAAATCTTAGAAGTACTTTAAGATTTAAGTTAAAATCTTTCGATTTTACCATATTTTGTCTATAAGAAAGGGTATATAGGTAGAATGTATACCACAAGACTTATTAGTGTTTATTTATTTATTACTTTGAGATATTATAATTTTATTATGTATCTCGATTTTTTTATTAAGATTTTCTATTTATCATGCAATTAGACGATGCACAAAGTATAATAAAGTTCAGTTAATTGAATATGGTAAAGAAAAGGCAACATTCATTAAGTTAGCCAGCAGGCCCAACTCCACACCACAAGACCGAGTGGCATCAAAGAACAAACAAAACTGGCAAATCCACAAGAGTCAAGAAGTGGACCCACACCAAAATTAAAGCAAAAAACAAAGAACCAAGTAAAGAAGAAAAACAATTGTAGGCATTCGGCTTCGCCAAAATTTAGAAATCAAGATAACTGAAAAAATAGGGCAAGGGAGATAGTCGCATAATGTGGAAGTATCAAAAGATGGTCATAATAAAGTTTCTTCTTACATTCAACTTTTGTTGATTTGGTGACAAAATAGGGCAGGGAGATATAGTCGCATAAGGTGGAAGTGGAAGTATCAAAAGATAGTCATAATAAAGTTTCTTCTTACATTCAACTTTAATTGATTTGGTGACAAAATAGGGCAGGGAGATAGTCGCATAAGGTGGAAGTATCAAAAGATAGTCATAAAGTTTCTTTCTTACATTTAACTTTTGTTGATTTGGTAGGCCACAAGGCCCACAACCACAAGGGCCAGGGGCCACAACCAAGTTGTAGGAGAGCAACAACCGAACACCTACATCCCCAACTCTCTCACTTACTTGCACGACGATCAAAATGGGACAAGGAAAGGGGTAAAGTTTCTTCTTATTTTTTCGTTTACCTATTTCACATATGGTTCAAACCGCAGTAAAATGAAATCCACATTGTAAAAAGAGGTATAAATAAAGATCTATATAGCCCATTTTAGAGAACTAAAATTCTCTGGCTTAAAACAATATAGCTAGAAACTGTGAGGTGATATTTCTAGTAACAAGGAGAGTAGCTAGACTATAATCTTCCCCTATTATATTTTATTCATCATATTTATTAAAAAATCATGCAATATGACTTTACGTGTTGGTATTAAACCATATAATAAAGACTATTCGGATTTGTTATTATGTTACTATTAGTGTGTGCATATTTGGGCTCCCATTAATTTGGTGGTATTTGTTAGGACCATATAACCCCATTTGGGTTAGGGTTTTTGACGAAAAAATTAGCGAATTTTTTTATATTTTCTGATAATTAGTAAAGTTATGGGTATGAGGTTATTATTGTAATTTTAATTATGAGCACCAAGTCTTCAAGTGTTCTGTTTGTTAATAGAGATCTCGCTTATTCTTTCCAACATACTTTCCATTGTTTTTCCCAAAAAATATTAACAACTCCCCGCGTTCTTTGAAGTTCTATCCTTTGTATTCAAGTCTATTCTCTAAAATTCTACTCGACCACTTCTACTTAATTCCTAAAATGGCAAAGGTTTTGTTCCCTTTTAGACTACTTTATTCCACGTCTAAAGTCGTATAATTCTATACATTCTCACAACTACATTATCTCTCCATTTAAAATAAACAAAAACGAATAACTATCACGCTCTTCCTTTTTTTTACCTTTGTCTTTGCAGAAATTGTAAATGGGTAGAACATTAGAGAACTAGAAAGTTAGAGTTCTAATTAGTCTTTTTAAAACTAAAGTTCTAATTATTAGCATTTAAAAGGTGAATTTGATATTTCTTTGCATGTGCTTTTGGCATAGGGATAGCTTCCGTGTATTATAATGGAAAAACTGTCAAAAACCACCTAATAAAGACATTTTTTTAGAAAACCACCTAATAAACGTTTTGTTCAAAAAACCACCTATTACAACACAATTTTTTTTAAAAACACCACCACTTGACGGACGATTGCTAACTCTGTTAACTATTCAGCCAAGTGGGGTCCGCTTTATGTATTTCCCTCCTCTTTCAATCCAATTTTCCCACCAAAATTTCCCCCTCTTATACCACCTCATCCCTTTCCTTTTCAATTCACCCAAATTCTTGGCTTTCTTTATCAATCCTTCAATTAGGGTTCATAGCACTTAAATTAAGCTTCCACTTCTGCGAATTGTGTATCCAATTCAAGGTAATTGCTCCTCGTTTATTTCAATTTCGCACAAGCTAGCAAAATTAGGGTTTATGTTGTTTTTGGATTAATCTCCCTCTTTGGATTAATCTCCCTTCCCTTCCACCATGAATCCAAGGTATCAAATCCAAGGTACGTGCTCCTTGTTTTTGGACTAATCTCCCTTCCGCCATGAATTTTCAAAATGCAACTCCAATTCGTCTCAAATCAGTGCAAAATGAGCGAAATTCAAATTTAGGATTTCAATGAAACCAAGTTAGTCAAAGAGAGGAACAATTGCTTAGCGTGGTGAATTTTGTTTTCTCAGAGCATTTACACCATGGATGCTTGGTTGTTGAAGGTCTAATGGGGGTAAATGATCAATAATCAGTTGGATTTGAAAGCAAATGGACATGTTGGTCTTTTCACATTCCACGCAAAATTGGAGGGAAGTCATTATAGAATTAACGGAGTTAGTATTCGGCCGTTAAGTGGTGGTGTTTTTAAAACAAAAGTATTATAATAGGTAGTTTTTTGAATAAAATGTTTACTAGGTGGTTTTCTAAAAAAATGACTTTATTAGGTGGTTTCTGACAATTTTTCCTATCATATTTCATTAGAAGTATCCTTTATTCGTTCCGACATTATATTTTCAAATTTTGCTAAAAATCATTGATTTTTAAATGACATGTTTTATTATTATCATCCCATATTACTTCACGTCATTTTTCCCATTTTCGAATTTTGAAAATTTTGTTTTTAGAAAAATGATTTAATTACTTTAACATTACCTTTCCCTTTTTTCCCTTTTCGATTTATTCTCTACAAAAAAATTGATCCTCATATATGACATATGTTCTATTCTATTTGTGAAGGTAGATAGCTTTGTATCTTTCCATTTCTTGTACATATCATGTGTTTTCAAAAGTTTGCTTTATAAAAAATTATTTTTATTTTATTAATATCATTAAAAGAATTCGTATATGTTTTTGGAAGTTTTGATTAAAAACAAAACTAATAATCATACTCCTATAATATAATTTTTTAGTTTATATATTTTATAATCATATTTTCGTATTAGATCACATCATCTTATTTGATATTCAAGATACATTATTCAAAAAATTTAAGTGTCAGGTGATGGATGACTCTTAAAAATAATCTTCACATTATGTGAGAAATTCCTTCTCATTTTGTTGTTTTTGGAAATTATGTTTAGAAAAATCAAAAATTTGTATTATATACTTAGTATCGATCTTTAGTATTCAATTTGTCGTAATTTTGCTTAAATATCTTGAGTTTTATATAATACTCCCTCCGTGTTCTCAAATAGGGACGTTTTTGACTCTTGTTAATAATGACATTCTACTCTTTGACCATCTTATATTAGTTAACAAGGAAAAACATAGTCATGCTTAAATCTTACTTGATTCGTCTTAATGTGTCTTTTTTAAGATCAACTTTTTTGTAATTTTTACTCGTGTAATTTGAGATATTCGTGATCAAATATATGAATTGACAATCGTAAAAAGTGCAGATGTCCTTATTAAATGAAAATAGAGAAATACGAGATTGTCAATGAATTAGGGGTTAAAATCATATTTAAAATTGAACCTAACAACCGTTATTTTATTTCATTGCTTATTATTAATAAATGGAATATGCGACTGACAGGCTAAAGTCGTATCACCTTATCAAAGATAATTCCTAAGTCCTCTAACAATGATAGTCAAGGGAAGTAAGGTCGAATCCACAGAGAGACGGAGTTCTAAGTTGATATCCAGCTAAACAGCTACTTCAGACAAAATCAGATAAGAATAAGTTGAACTACTAATTAAACACTAGAAAGCAATATAAAAAGGGATTTTAATCTATGAAATAGAGGTCTAGGGAATTAGTTCGGTCCACCATGCTTATACCAATCAAGGGATCAAACAACTATCATAATCTAGGTCAAGAATCGATAGATTAGGGCAGTGTCAAGCTATGGTTAAGTCTCAACGCACATAATTTAACATATGCAGCATGTTCACAAACATAATCAGAATTACTGATGTGTACTAGGCCTCTAAAAGTAAGACGGGTCTGTGCAAACAATTATTAACCTCGAGCAATCAATGAAACTGCGCAATAACATTAATTACTCAATAAGAACAAATCACACCATAATCGAATTCATGAAGCCCAAGAAACTAAAGCAATTTAATTAATCAAGGTATAAACATGGCTTCCCTTACCAAATCCCTAGAAATTAAACTACTCAGACATAATTAAATCAACAATAACAATTCTAATAAGAAACCCTAATTTCAACATCATGAATAAAATGAATAACTAAACTAAGCAATCAAAATAATTAAAGAGATTAAAGTAGAGAAGAATACCAATTGACGGAAAGCAATAACTTTTATTGAAATCAAATCCGAGGTTCAATCGCCTTTAATCTAATCTAAAGTGTTTAATCTAAATAAAACTCTCTAAAACTAAGCTAAGAAATGTGGAAATAAAAACAGAATAAAGATCCTCTCTAAAAATATGAGGAAAAGGTATTAATAATACCCCCAAAAGTCTAATTAAAAACGGAAATAAAGATAAAAATTCCGCGTCATCGAGTGCGGGACCCGATCCGGCAAAGGGCCACCTGATCGGGCCCACACAAAAATTACCCCAACTATTCTTCTCTTGTTTCACGCAACCCCAACAACAATTGGGGGAACTTGGGCTCCACCCGATCACTGGCCCGATCGGGCAGTGGATCGGGCCCATACAAATGTGGCTGCACTTGTCCTCATGTACGTAGCAGCAGAATAAGACCCATGGGCCTCCCAACCGATCGGGTCGGGCAATGGTGCCCGATCGGGCCTGGGGCAAAGTCAGCCTAATTGCCTTCCTTTCTACGTATAAGCAGCAACGACATATTGCAGAATTTGGGCCTGCCCGATCGGGTTGGGCCTAAGAAAGCTCAATGTCAATTTCTTCGTTTTTCCACCCGATTGGGTCGGGTGATGTCCGCCCGATCGGGTGCGAAACTTCACCACCCGATCAATAATTCTTTGCCCGATCGGGTCATTTCTTGCCCGGTCAGTGTACGGGAAGCTCATTTTGACTCTTTGGCTCTCAATTCTTTGCCCGATCCTACGTGCCTCGTAACATCTCGTAAAGCCGTGGTTGCTTCTAAATAGCTCGGAAATAAGGTGAAAACTCCCTAAAACCTGCAATTAAACATTAAAACACAAAACCACAACTATATACGATGGTTAGCATAAAATAGCTCTGATGAGCTGAAATGACGCACAAATTAGCTCATAAATAGAGGAGAAAACTCTATATAAATACGTGATATCAGTGACTACATTAAACTAAGTTGATAATTATGTATGAATTGATTAAATTTAATAAGGTGATAATTAATCTGCTTGATCAAATAATTTCATGAAACTCAGTCTAAAGTATATTAACTCCAAAGTTGGAGATCTAAAGCTAGATGCCAAAGTTCGGGTACTGTAGTAGTAGTATGACTAATGTCCCAAAACACAAACGCGAGTTATAGGAGGCTCAGCGGGAATGTAGTGCGTAAGGGCACCTTTTCGTCTATATTGTTTTCTTTCATTTTTTTTTTTGTTAATTTCGAATGTTATATAACCCCCTCTAAAACCCCATATTTACTCCAATTCTCCAAACAGGCAAACATTACTCTATTTTTATTTGTAGCCATTGTAGGGTTTAGCTGGCTAATATTCCTCAAAAAAACCCTCAGTTTTCTCTCTAACCATGACGAGCCTCATCATAGGATCATGTCGATACATACACTTCTTAAACCCATTATTAGTTATCCCTATCCTCTTCAATTTCCTAAGACATGGATTTATGATCTTTTTCAGCTATTACCCTGTGCTTTCCACACAAATTGTCTTCTACCCTGCACTGTTCTTCATCATTTTCGTAATTTCACTCACCTTGTCAGTTAAATTATACTGTGCTTTATCCATAGGTTTTATTGAACTCATACACACTGTTGAATTTCAAAAGGCATTCTTATACCCACTTCTTGCTACCCTTTTGGTCTCCCTGTTTTTACCATCTTATCTTTTCAAGTATATTCGCCCACTCATCTTACTCATTAGTCTTCTTCCAGCACTCAAGCTAGTATGGTATCGTATTACAAGAAATCAATCATCATCCCAACAAATCATCCATCATATTACGGATGAATCTTTAGAATACTATGAGCTCAGATGGCTGATTCTCATACTCATAAATCGATTCATGAGATCCTACCTCACATATTTCTTCTCTGATGACATTTCCCCACACATCCTCGTCATTGCGTTCCTTCTCATCCTCACAATTTCTGCACTTTACCTCTTCATGTCCTTGAAACTTTCTCTCACTGATGCCCAACATGGAGACCTCCTTCTCATTATATTACGTCTAAACTTTCGAGGCGCGTGGAGTTCACTTATCTTGGGTGCTTTCATTTTGGCACTGATAATTCCTCCCCCAATCTTCAGTTATATGTTTCTGTTGAATCGATGTTATTAATGTATGAAATTTACCTAAATTTTCTTATTGTCTAATTAATAAAATAAAATATCCAACGATTTTATTTTTGCATGCTCTATTAATAGACATTTATATTGGCCTTTTATTTTCCTATATAAATTATTTAGGATTCGTTTTTCTCAATTAATTTTGGTCTATCTAAATTTATTTAAACTCGTCAAAACCTATATGAAATTAATGCGGCTATACTATACATTCTATCTAGTACTATCTACTCACAAAATTCAAACAATAAAATTGCTAATAAGAAGGAAGGGAGCACGTTAAAAAAAAAGGATCAGCGCTTGAGAACACGCGCCCAATACGTCCAACGCCACAAAATTAGGAGTTGTCTACTTGTCTTAAACTCTTAGAGTAATTAATAAGGAACTGCGGGTGCCCTATCAAAGATTCTTATGCCTTCGTATCACGCAGGTCAAAATTGTCAGACTGCAGTTGGTCTTAGTTGCCCTTGGCAATCTCCAATAACAACAACATCAACATCAACCAAATGTTTCGTAGACAATCAAGTGAAATCCAATCCATGAAATAATTTGATTTCCCATTTGGAATTGGGAGAGAATTAAGAAAATTGAATTTTAGGATAATATTATTTAAAGATTGCATGTTTTTGGATTAATTATTGAACATTTTATCTTACCAAAGCATAATAAATGTAAAAGAAACATTTAATGTAAGGACAACACATATCACTATGCAAAACAACCAATAAGATTGAGAATTTATAAGAAAATATGTTGACTTTATGTAAGTTAAATTTAGAAAGATTCTAAATGGGAACAACTTAAAGGAACACTAATTCGGAAATGAGAATAACATTAGGGAGCGGAGGGAGTATAAACTAGTAATAATAATAAAATTATGTGTAGTTTAGGGCCTGTTCATTTCAGCTTAATTTCAGTTCAGTTTAGTTCAGTTCAGTTCAGTTCAGCTCCATTCTTTTATAACCATTTTGTTAAATATTATGGTCTAATTTATTTTACTAATTGCTCTTATTATTATTATTATTATTATTATTATTATTATTATTATTTATATCATTATTATTAAGTATTATTATTATTATCTGTATATTATTTTATTTATTATAGCTTTATTCATTATTATTACTATTATCATTAGGGAGGAATATGGTTTAGGTAAAAAGCACAAATAAACCCGCGTTTTCAGCCCATAATACAATCAAATCACGTCAAAATGATTTATGATGTAATTTTGCACGGTCCGACCAAATCATTATTTAATTATTAAATATTAATATATTATTAAATATAATTGTTAAAATAATAATATTAATTTAATTCTTATATATTATTGTTATTATATAATCATCATAGACTATAGAATAATTTTTATTAATTATCATTATAATCATTAATCATTATTATTATTAATTTATGATTATTAATATTATTTATTTATAATTATCATTTAAAATATCCAAAATACAATTATTATTATTCATTATTATTACCTATCATCATAATTATTATTTAATATTCATATTATTATTGTTTAAATATTACTCCCTCCGTTCTTTTTTGTTGTTCCTATTTGGAATCTTTTTGAGAGAGGAAAAAAGTCAAAGTAGGAAGAACAAAAGGGAACGGAGGGAGTATTATATATTTATTCAATTTAATTTAATTCAATTCAATTCAATTCAGTTCAGTTCAGTTCAGTTCAGCGCCAATCAGTTCAGTTCAGTTCCAATTAGTTCAGTTCAGTTCAATAAATCTAAACAGGCCCTTAGAGGTAAATTCCTTATTCATTACCTTGATAATGTAAATAGATCTCCAAATATCTAATTTTCTTCACCAGTTTTCACATCTTGAAGTTGTAAAGGATGTTAATAAAGAGTCACATGTTTGGAGATGTGTTTTCATAACCATGATAATAAGCTCACAAGTTTTTCTAAACTAACCACATAAGAATCATAAGATAAGACATTGAATAGGATGTAATATTGTTTGGGCTAATTTTATTATTCATTTCATGTTGAAAATGAATTATTCATAATATTAGATTTTTCGGGTATCATATGACTTGATCCAATTCATGAAAAATTAACTCAATTTTCTGGGTGACTAAATTGTTTTGGGTTTGAGCGTATTTCAACTACCAGCCAAAAATGATACTCCTGAATGCACACCTCTAAATAATAATAACATAAGTATATTTTAAATGGGTCTTAGATTAAATTATATTTGAGCTGAATGCAATGGTAGTAAAATTTTAATTTTTTGATTATGGTTAGTTTATAATTTAAGCTTTATATGCACGCAATGCGTGCGGGAGAGAAATATTTAACACTTAAGAGAAATTGCAATGTAGTTTTTTTTTTTTTGATAAAGTGAATATTTTTAACTTTTCTTAAAAAAATTGTTGAAGTAAACAAATTCCGTTGGTAAGATGAGGGAGAAACGATTATAATGATACTTTTGAAGTAAACAACTACGAGCATGTTCTCCCTATTTTATTTTCAATTCAGTTATGTTCAGTTCAATTCAGTTCAACGCCATTCTTTTATAACCATTTTGTTAAATTATTATTATAATAGTACTAATTACTCTTACTATTATTATTATTTATTTTATATCATTATTATTAATTTTATATATTATTTTTTATTATAGCTTTACTCATTATTATTACTATTATAATTAGGGAGGAACATGATTTAGGTCAAAAGTACAATTAAAACCACGTTAGCCCATAAACCAATCAAATCGCGTCAAAACGGTTTATAATGCAATTTTGCGAGGTCCGACCCAATCATTATTTTTGTTACTTAATATTATTATATTATTTTATCTAATTATTAAAACAGTAATATTAATTTACTTGTTAGATATTATATGTTTTGATTATAATCATCATCAAGTATTAATATATTAATACAAATAATATAAAATAATAATTAATAATTATTATTATTATCGTTAATCATTATTATCATTAATCATTATTATTATTTTTATATAATCATCATTAAGTATTAATATATTAATACAAATAATATAAAATAATAAATATTAATTATCATTATTATCATTAATCATTATTATTATTATTATTATTATTATTTTTATTTTATGATTATGATTATTATTTATTTAAAATTATACAAAATATAATAATTATTATTCATTATTAATTATTTATTATTATAATTATTATTTAATATCCGTATTATTATTATTTAAATATTCTTTATATATTTATTACATTTAATTTCATTCAATTCAATGTAATTAAATTCAATTCAATTCATTTCAGTTCAGTTTAGTTCAGCTCAGCTCCAATCAGTTTAATTCACTTCAGTTCAGTTCAGCTCCAAACAGTTCAGTTCAATTGTTTAATGGTGAAGAGAACAACCTCGTAGTCAGCTTAATTCTAAAGCTAAGAAGTGCACACAATGTGTGCACAATATTAGAAAAATATACTCCTCCGTTTCCATTTGTGTTCCCATTTGGAATTTTGGTACTATTCACAATTAGAGGGAATCTTCTAAATTATTCAATATATAAGAAAAAATATAGTCATGTGGGATCTTGTTTGATTCGTCTCAGTGAGCATATTATTATTATTATTATTCAATCATTGTAATTTTTACTAATATGAAATTGAAGATAATGATGGTCAAAGAAGTGCTTTGGCAAATGTGCAAAGTCAAAGCGGAATAACAATAGGGAACAGAGTGAGTAATATATATCACATTATGTGTTCGGAAAATTCATAGTATAGTAATGCGGACAAAAAGAGAAAACCACGATTATAAAGGTAACTTATTTAGATAATAGTCTTAGATACACACAAATAGTGCAACAATAAATAAAAAGTTAAAATAATTGCGAAATAACAATGATTAGGAACCTTATTAGATTTTATATCAATAAAACTACCCATATTATTTAATATGATTACCGAACCCCTAAATCATAGAGTACTAATTAATTCATTACTTGACACTTTGTATTATATTTCACTCAATCATAGGCCATTAGAAATTTCATCTCTATACTAATGAATGCAATATGTTGGATATTTTTTTCATTTTTCAAAGTTAAAATCGTCTCCCCTCTCCCTTCCTATTTTCGTGGGGGTAGTTTATTTGTTTTGTTGAAATTGCTAGTTATTTTGTGAATTTTATTGTGTTGAACCTACTCCCTCCAAGAAGCGCGTCACAAATCTCACTTTTTCTATAATTGCTTTATGTGAAGTGCGTACAAATGGTCAAACACTGTGGGAGTATTATGAGGCAATCTTGTTAAATTTATTACCATGGTCCACAGTTGTGTAAGTGGGTCAATAGGTGGAGCTCCGGATCTCCACCTGTACTTCTATATGTCTCTTCTATTTCTCTGATTATGGGATGAGATTCTCCAACTCTAAACTGTATAATTTGCTTAAAAAGGTAAATAATCTTAATAATAATTTATTTCGTACATTTGTAATTAATATACTTCCTCCGTTACTTTTTAATTGTAACAAACTCAAGTGGGTGGACTCTAGGCAAAATTTTGGTGTGAGTATGAAAGGGATGGAGAGAGAAAGTGGGGCATGTGATAAGGAGAGAGATAGAGAGAAATGACTTGTAAAAAAAGAAAGAAAACATTTGTTGCAATTAATTTGATATTTCCATTTTTGGCAAATGTTGCAATTAAAAAGAAACGGAGAAAGTATTAAGTTAACTCTTCTGCTAAAAAACAGATCTAGAGGATCTCAACACCCTTTTTATTGTATTTAATTGAATACACCATCATTGTCTTTCTGGTTATTATTCTAGTCAGTACTGGCGACTTATAGGTTTATTGTTATGGTTGGATAGGACCAAATCGGTCTCATTTTTAGTCCATAAATTGGGTGAAACCGTCATTCAGTCCGATCTAATCTAAGAATGGTTATTCGGCTCCGGACCTCAATTAAGGGCTATTTCACTCCAATTCTGAATGGTATTAATAATATAATCTTTTTCTAAAATCATAGATCATTCACAAACTATAGGAAACAGTCTCCACTATCTAAATCTTTATTCAAATCAAACAATCAAAAGGAGAATTGACAATGGGGATCAATTGAGAGGATCGATTCATTCAACGCTAATCTAATTTCTCTTTCGAGCTAGCTAGATTAGCCTAATCTCTTTCCAAATACCTATTTTCATGGCTTATATATCTTCATAAATGTGATGAACCAATACCAAGGAAGCAAGTCTCCTAGGCTAGGTAATCCATATTTCATGGTCCTTCAAGCCCAATGACTTGAGGGAACCCCTTAATTAACTTCTTCTATCAATCCTTCAATACAAACACCTAAATCAGGCTTCTATGATGGTCAATCATACAAACAAGCATGATAATCCGAAACCAGTTAACCAAACTTATACCTATCAAAACCAAATGTTGAATTTGAAGGTTCATGAGCTCATATATAGCCTCAATCCTTTCCCAAGAAAGAACTATTCATAAATCATATAAAGAAATTATGAAATAAATACATTGATTATATAAATCATGAAGTGGAACACTAATATAAGATAGATAAGAAAATAAAGTGTAAAATAGTATGAAAATAAGTAAAGAAAGCAACACAATGTGAGAGGGGTTAATAAATTCTCTTTAATAATACGATTCCCCAAATTTTCAAGTATCCTTCTTAGATTCTTCAAAATCTTAAATTTTGACAAGTTTTTCTCACATCTCTCACTAAATGATAAGAATTTCTCACTCATTTCTCCTAAGCTAATGGATGCTATCCCTCTAAAAGTCTCATTCAAATGTTTGGTGTCCGTGCCCTTTAAAAGGTTACAAAAAAATGGATCTGGTTGAAAAGCAGAGATTTATACGGGAATCGGGTGGAGCGCCCGCTCCATTCAAATCAGACAAAAAATAAGGCTTCAAAAGTTTTGGAGGACCTGCGCCAATCAAAATCTAGAGCGCTCGCTCTCTTTGAGCAGACATGCAACTTTGAACAACCATATCTCTCTCGTTCTTTATAGCATAGGCTAGTCAAAGTTCTCGAGACAAGCTTTCATATACAACATAAATCACATTAAATTGTAGAGTGAGATGGGAGATATGGTCATTTGAAGTTGGCCCTTGTGAACAAACACTTCCAAAATGTGTTATTTTGCTTCAATAAACTCTTTTATGCTCGGTGTGCAGGATGACAACCTTTGATGTCAATCTTAGAACAAAAACAAAAGAAATGAATATTAGACCCCAGAAAGATAATCAAAATATCTAAAATTCATAAATGAGTTGAATTTTACTCAATTATTTTAAAATTAGCAAAATAAGTTAGAAAATACATGTTGTCGCTAAATGTGTATCAAATGCAACCAAACACCATATAAAAGGTAATCCAACAACTAGTTTTACCGAACCTAGCTCGAATTGTTTAAAAATGATGTTGAAAACTAATTTCTAAACCATAATAACTAACAAGCTACTACAACATACTTTTTTAATCACTACATTTGCCTCTTATGAAAGTTACTACTAGCCACTATATTCCTACTTTTATTAATTTTTTTAATTTTACCCTTTCACGTAAGTTTTTTATATGACATTGAGAACCAGTTATTTCTTACCTCTATTTTATTTCATTACCTTAATATTTCTGTCCCAGCCATATAATTAAACAAAATGAAAAAATATACATTTTTTTCCTACAAGTCGTATACTTCATCCGTTTTTATTTAAATGTGACACTTTTAAATTCACGGACTCCTAGGCAATTTTTGGGAAGGAAAGAGATAGAGAAAAAAAAAATAAGGGGACCCATGTGAGAGGAGAGAGATAGAGAGAGTTTATTGACCAAAAAAGAAAGTGTCACATTTAATTTAAAACTTCCTAAAATAGAAAGTGTCACATTTTAAAAAAACGGAGGAAGTATAAAAATCAAGAGGTAGTTGTCAAAAAGGAAATAAAAATCAGATTGGTCTTGTATCAAGTTATCAACAGTCTATATTTTGGGCCCCACAAGATAACTACCGCAGTTTTTTTATGTCGTAACCAGGTAACCATCTTCAATTGTTATTTCTAGGCCCATTGAATGAGCTAGACCATTGATAGGGCCTGCCCAAATGGGCCGAGACTCATCAATTTGTGCAAAATATATAACAGGCCAGGGAGATTCATTGAATCATATAGTCCGACCCATCTTTTCAAACAGTTCTCCAAACACCATAACAGTTCAATCGCATCTCTTCATTTCTTCCCAAAGTTTGGCCCAATTAATCAAGTAAGAGAAATTACTTACAATATGTGGAACTTACTTTTTGCTGTATATTCTAGTTAATTTCTTTTGGACTCAACATAACTGAATCAATTTAAAATTTTAAATTACATTTGTTTGGGCTAAAAGAAGCTAAACTCAAAGTACTTAAAAGGAGAAGTTATATAACTAAATATGAACTTAATTTTCATTAAAAATAAACCATAGTCATAAAAAATTTAAATAAAATTACAAAATTAGAGTTTTAACATCATCTATGACTACTAGCTATAAGAAGATGTATATACTATAACTTTTAACATCTAATTTACAACTTTCAGAATTATATATTACCTTTTACACAATATTTATATGTGAAAGTATTGGGTCAGACCGTCTGACCAATACTTACTGTCAGCATACCTGGTTCTCGCTATTTCTCTATTCATCTTCTTCCTCCGCCGCCGCCGCGCCGCTGCTCCTTCTTCTTCATCTTCTTCCTCCGCCGCCGCCGCGCCGCTGCTCCTTCTTCTTCATCTTCTTCCTCCGCCGCCGCCGCAGCCAGCCAGTGAGTTCTCAACCCTAAAACGGACCGCACATTAGTGAGTTTCACCGCCACCTTGTTGTGTCGACGGTGGACGTTCAAGCTTGGCCTCCTTCACGCTGCTCTCTTCTCGTTTGCTTCAAGTGAGTCTAAGAGATTTTGAAAAAAAAATGGTTAAGAGTTTGTTTCAGTTTAGCTGGTGAAGAAGAGTAAGTTATTTAGTTTCATTTAGAACTTATTTTTCTTCATTACTTAAGTTTTGTTTTCAGTTAGGTTTTTTTCAATTTTTTTTTAGTTAGTTGTTAAATGAAAGAATAAGAAAACTAAATGAAAGGATAATATAAGTAACTGACTGATCACGGCAATGAATCTGAGCATGGTACTTAGATAACCAATCCATACCTAGGATGACATCGAACTCGGACATGGAAAACTCCTTAAGATCAACGGGAAGATTAGTACTCATGAGAGAAATAGGTACGTCACGATACTCGACATGGCAAGGATAGCTTTCGCCGGAAGGAAGAGAAATGAGAGTTCGTAAAGGAGAACTCGAAGATAGATTAGCCTTCTGAATAAAAGAAGTCGACACAAACGACACTGTAGCACCAGAATCAAATAACACATAAGCAGGTACAGAATTAACAAGGAAAGTACCAGTAATAACATCAGGGTGAGCATCGGCATCAGACTGAGTCATGTAGTAAACTCGATTCTTAGGCGGAACAGTAGAACCAGAAGGATTAGCTCTCGGATTCTTAGGATACTCGAAAGTCTTGTGACCTTCCTCTCTACAGTAGTAGCATACAACCTTAGAACCATCACAGTTCTTTCCCGGATGAAACGGTTTCTCACACCTCCTGCATTTAGTAGGGTCATAGCTCGGTCTAGCACCAGAATTCTGGAATCCACCTCGAGCATTGGGTTCGAACCTTGGCTTCTTTGCAGGAACCGAAGCATAGGAAGTAGCAGGCTTTCTCACAGCAGCAGCCTTAGAAGCTTCCTCCTCTTTGATCGAGGCATGGATGCTAAGTGCTAACTCATAAGCTTCCTGAAACGAAGCAGCTCCCGAGCACAATACATGGGTCCTCACTCTCGGGTCCATCTTCTTGATGTACCTCTTTACCCTTTCTGCCTCAGTAGGTACAATAGAAGTAGCAAATCTTGCCAACTCAGTGAAACGGTCAGTATACTCCTGGATACCCAAATTTCACTGAGTCAAGGATAAGAATTCCTCCTGTTTCTGCCTGCAGAGTTCATCAGGATAGAACCTCTCTTTCAACTTAGCAGAGAACTTAGACCACTCAAGACCAGAGCAAGTATCTCTGATTGTGCTCCACCAATTATCGGCTTCCTTCTTCAGATAATAGGAACCGATAGCTACCCTTTCAGCAGCAGGGCAATTAGTAGCAGTGAATAGCTTTTCCATCTCCCGTAACCAGTTTTCCAGAGCAACAGGGTCATCAGTACCCTCGTAAGTCGGCGGCCTATGACGATCAAAACGATCGAAAGCTGACTGTCCAGAAGAGGAACCAGAAGACTTGGTCGCCAAGGAAATGAAAGCACCCTCAAGCGCTCGGCGGCGACGGCGTGCAGCCTCCTTTCGGACACAACGGTTATGATGTCGCGAATGCATTCTACAAAATAAAAGATCAAGTTTAGACAATAAGGCATACGTTAGTAACTCAAGTGCAGAAAGATAAAATAGATAAATCAAAATGGTTCCCAAGGCTTTCTTCCTACCCAAGTAACTCTCACTAAGTACTTTACTTGAAGCCTAAGACACTAGTAATCTTAGTTACATTGACTACACATCTCTCATGAAACATGTAGCAACTCAATGAGAGTTTTTGGAACGTTTGGCTCTGATACCAACTGTAACATCCTGTCCTTTAACAGTAAATAAAATAAAGATAAACTAAAATAAAATGAAATAAACTAATAAATAAAGGGTCAGTGGCAGCGGAAATACCATTGGGACGGAAATGTTATTCTAAAACACGAAATAGAATAATAATCCCAAATCAAAATAATCCTCAAATAATTAAGGAAATGAGGTCCCATACCCTCATTCCACAAAAACATACTAAAATCCCAAAATAACGCATCAAACCATAAATCCAAACTAGAGCATAATCCAAAAGATAAGAACATCCATGACAAAACTACTTAAGACCCACTAGGAAGGTGGTCTTAATCTTCCTATCATAGTGCTCATCTACAACTACTAGGACCATGTCCTTCCTCACAGGACCATGTCTCACAGCCCCAGTCCAGACAGTAACGATCCTAAAGTTCCACATCTGCAAAGATATACAACAAAAATCCACAATCAGTGGGGAGTAACTAACAGCTCTCCCAGTCCAATCAGGATTCAATTAACAATTTAAAATATGAAGAATAAAGTCAGGCATACACAGTTTACATACAAAGCATAAAGATAACATACAATATGCAAAGTAAGAGACTATAAGACAAGAGCAACATTAATAGTCATCAAGAAGGATAAGTATAAAAGTTTCCATAAATAGATCGTCAAAAGAACAAGGCTTCAAAAGAAAAAGAGACTTCAAAATAGTAAGTGAAATCAATAAAGAAATCATCAAATGAAATAATATGAGTGAGATGAACGCTAGTGACCCGCAACCCACTTCCTAAGAGTATGTCAGATCGCAACCTCCAAAACGGCCTATGGGTTACGTTCCCTACCGTCTGTGTCTAAGAATGGCCAAACTCCCGATGCAGGATAGTACGCAGTACCTCCTGACCTCTCGGACGACAACATATCCTAAGTTTCTCCAATGTAGGGTAGCACCCTGCTCGGTGCCCCCTCACCTCTCGGAGTGCATGTTCAGTATCTTTGGGATAAAATAATCCCTTAGACTACTCAACTCAAAGTAAAACAATTAAACCAAATAAGTTCTTCAAAACTCAAATATTCAACAAACATCAAACATTCTTCAAATATTCTTCAAACCATCAAATACTTCAAATATACTTCAAATACTTCAAACACTTCAAATACTTCAAATAGAAATAAAATCATACTTCTTCAAATAAATACTTCAAATACTTCAAATAGAAATAAAATCATAATTCTTCAAATAAATACTTCAAAATCAATTCTTCAAAATAAAGTAATTAAATCAAATGCTCTTCAAAACAAGGTTTAGAAAATATATATATTAAAACTCCTTCAAATCACAATTTAAATATAAATCCATCAAAGTCGTTATCTGAGTTTGGGTACGAGGTTGATTATAAATTTTAATTATAAATATTCTCCGTACATAACTCTTGGCGAAATAATGCTAAGGACAGTATTATTCTCCCCCGAGCATTACAACGTCGATAACTCAAATTTATAAAAGTACTAAATGCGGTTTCACAATAACATACAACACCACATTACAAGAATTAAATCATTCAACCATACTTCCAACATTTAATGCAACAACACTGCAGTTATAAAAAAAAATAAAATACTACAACAGTGCTGCCAATACCCAACAAGACAAAGAAGTAGGCCAAAAAGAAAAAAAAGGAGGAGCAGCACTGGGTCGCGGGCCGCGATCGGGCCTCGCGAGGCACGACGCTGCTCGCGGGTCGCGAGCGGCTCCTGCCCTCTTCTTCGTCCGTTTTTGGTATTTACGAAATCAATTAAATTCACGTCAAACATGCTCTCAATACTCATGGAAAAATTTAAATATAACCATAACATCAAATTAGGCATGCTCGAAATTAATACTTCAAAGAATTAAATAACAAAATAATTACAAGTCGCTTAGCTCATAAAATTCCAATTATGAACATGCTCAAAACATAAATAATCAAATCCATTTAACCCAACTAAAATTCCAGCAATTTAATAAATCAAATAAACCATTTAAAAACATTAAAGAACAATCCCAAAAGCATATACATCAAACTATAAGAATTAGGGCATGCTTAGAAGTCAATAACTACTCAATTAAATTCATTCACTTCACGAAATTAAATTCCAGCAATATTAAAATAAATAAAAAGGCTTAAAGAACAACTAAAAACATGCTAAATCATAATCCAAGTTACCATAACAATTCTATCATCAAATACACTTCAACTAAAACATCAAAAACAATAATTTCATAATTTAAAAAGAATTACAGCATTAATAAAATAAATAAAATCATGAATTAAACATACTAATCAATGAAGTAAACAAAAAGTAACAACCCTAACATGATACTACTCAATACTAACCATTCTAACATCATAAACAACAATTTTACGTACTCTAAACATGAAATAAAACAATAAAACAACCTAACATGAATTCTGATAAAATAATAATACTAACATCGTAGATCTAACATTTAAAACACATCCTAACATGATTCTAACATACTTAAACAATTAATTAAATACTAAAGTACTAGAAGGGATGTTAGTTACCTCGATCTACCCAAAGAGTAATGAAAACCGAAAAATAAGAGTAAAAAAATGGCCTAGAAAATCGCCACTTGAGAGAAATATCAAGAGAAAATAAAACCTGAACTTGAGTCTTGAATTAATGCTTGAATAAAAAATTTTAGGTCACTAGGAAGTAGGAAATTGTGAAGAACAAGTGGGAAAACCTTTTCCCCTTTTTTCTTTGTAATAGGCGTGTGATAGGGGGATTAGGAGGGGTGTTTAATTGCTGTAATTTAAGTGTTAGGACAGCAAATAAGAGAATAGGAGTAAGAATAAATAGTGACCAAAATAAGGAGGAAGAATAAGGGAGAAAGGGTTCTCATTGGTGGAAGAGATTCTACCCAAAAATAAAATAGGCAAGCTATAAAATTCAAACAAAATCCCCCCCTTCCAAGCTCCCCTTAGCCGGCCACCCTTAAACACACAACCAAGTGGGTCGGCCCACTTAAACGGTAAATGGAACCTTCAATTAATTTAGCCCAATCAATAAAATAACAAGGCTCCAACTAAAAATAAATACTTAGTACCAAGTCTACAAAAATATAAATAATAATACTACCTCTATAAAAATATAAAAATTCAAATAATCACAACACATTAATCATAAACATTTAATCACAACAAATAATTATAAACACTCAATACTTAAGAAAATAATAAAAAGTTATATATAAATTTAGTTTTCAAATATAAACATATATAATTATACACAACAACACTCAAATAATTATATATATATATAAAGAATATATAAATAATAAAGGATATAAATAAATATAACGTAATAAATAAATAATTAACGCGCGAAATTTCTAGTGAAATTACAGGGTGTTACAATGCAAATGTCCTTATTAAATGAAAACAGATGAAATATGAGATTGCCAATGAACGAGGGGTGAAAATCATATTAAAATTGAACCTATCAACCTTTATTTTATTTCTCTTTGTCATTTTGTTTCATTGCTTATTTTTGATAAATGGAATATGAGTTTTCTTTAAACTAAGTTGATAATTATGTATGATTTAATTAAATTTAATAAGGTGATAATTAATCTTCTGCTTGTGAAAGATCAAATAATTTCATGAAACCCAGCCTAATTTTTTTTTTTTTGACACCTTCTGAATGTTACCTAAGAAAACGAAAACTCATATAAATTACATCTACAGTAGTTGGCCATCTTGTGGGCTTGTTCAACTTCTTGCCGGGACACTTTCAGGATTGTGCACCATTGTAATTCACTGGCCGCTTCCCTAATCTCCTGTATTGTCCAGTTAACTTCCAGATTCGTCTGCGCCTGATTTCTAAATAAGGTGATTAGCTCGGATGAGTCTGTCTGAATTTGAAGTTCTGCCACTTGTTGTTGTAAGCCCCATTTAATACCATTTAGATAGGCAACTGCCTCAGTTTGTAGTGCTGACATCGCGGCCCCGTAGGATCCTCCCCCTTTGATTGTCCAGTGGCCTGTATCCGCAGTGTCATCAACTCTTGTCTGTTTCCTCAGCCAAGCCATACCAGCCGCTTTAGTTGTTTTTTCCCATGAATTATTTGTTTCAATAATCATGGTCGGGAAACCTTGTACATTTCTACCTATATTTGCAAAGAAAAAACCCGGGGTAGTCTGAGTGAGGACCGAGGTTCGAAAGAGCCTGGCCTACTGTTATTAATTCCAAAGGTGGTGATCGAAAGCTAGATGTCAAAGTTGTTAATATTGTCATCCAAACTCCTAACCCTTGTATCACCCCCTCAATATTCTCTGATCTATCACCTCCTCTATAGAATGTTCAACTTTTAAACCAAAATCCATGTAGAAGAAAAACTTACAAACCTTAGATTGACATCTATTATGCAAGTTTTTTTTTTTAAATAACTAATTCAACACTAAAGATGTTTATAAAAAAAATCATCCATCAACTCCTATAATAGCTAATTTGTTAATAAAAAAAATTGATGACACTCAAAAAATGACAAGTGTTTAAATTAAGTTGGAAGGGAGAAAGTAGTTAGAGTTACTATGGGAAATAGAGAAAGTAATAATCACAAATATTGTGTATTTTAAGATTTAAAATTTTGGATCGAAAAAATAGTATTCAAGGATTACAAATGCTTATGTTAGACGGTCTTACCATAAGCATATCAAAAGACCCGTGTAAAATTCCAAGTTATAACTTTAAGATTTTAACTTAAAATTTCAAGATTTTAACATTTTAGTCTTACGCTTTAACGTTAAAACCTTAGAAGTACAATAAGAATTTAAGTGAAAATCTTTCGATTTTACCATATTTTGTCTACAAGAATGGGCATATTGGTAGAACGTATACCATAAGACTTATTAGTGTTTATTTAATTATTACTTTGAGATATTATAATTTTATTGTGTATCTTGATCTTTATTAAGATTTTCTATTTATCATGCAATTAGATGCACAAAGTATAATAGAGTTCGGTATATTGATTATGGTAAAGCAAAGGTACAATTATTATAAATAAATCCGGGTGCACCGTGCGTTAGTCATCCTGAATGTAGCTCATCACAGTTGGTCATTGTGCTTGCCATAGATGTGTAAATAGTGGAGTTTGTCATGGGTTCAAGTCTTATACCAAGCAAGTATATACTTCCTCCGTTTCGCAATACTCGCAACCAAACATATTGCACAAAAACCAAGGAGGAGGAAAAAGGGTGTGACATTAGACAAAATTGTCCATGTACTTAATAAACTTAATCCACCAACTGCAAATAAACACTCCACCTACCGTCAACCCAACTGGGCCACCACCCACCACCTTCAAGCCAACCGTGCCACCACCCACCATCTTCAAGCCAAATGTACAACCATCTTTACCACCGTCAACCCATTCACACCACAATCACCACCGCTGCTAGTCGATCGTCCCTACTACAACCGCACATTATCGCGCCACCACCGCTTCAATGGTTCAACCCAACCAACTTAGCACCATAAGTCCATAACCCTCACCAAAGTTGCAAATCCAAATAATTGAATAAACAAAAACTTAAAACGAAATCTAACACCACCACTATGTTCAAAAGTTCTCGGTAGAAACAAAAACTACCCAGAAAAGAAGTCACTAAAATTAGATCTAGGAATTTTCTTCTCATCCATGTGCTATTTTACGACGAGAGAGAGTGGGGAATGGTTGTTTTGGGACTGGGGAGGAAGCAACAAGAGAGGTTAGAGGACATAACATGGAGGCTACGGGTGGTGGCGGTGTGAGTGAGGAAAGTGAAGGTTGTGGGTAGGCGGTGGTTTTCGGGAAAAGGGAAGGAGAGTGGTGGACGGCGTGTAGATGTTGGTTACAAGGAGGACGAAAGGGAGTGGTGGCTGGGGTTGCTTGTTTCAAGGGAGGGGTGGCTGGGGTTGCTTGTTTCAGGGGAGTGGTGGTTGGGGCTTTAATGGATGGTGGAGGGTGGCTGGGGTGGGTAGTAATTACTTAATTAGTAAGTAGTTAGGATTGTGTACTTTTAATTAGTAAAATGAAATGTCTGGTAATTTGTAGATTTATTTTGTTAATTAGGTAGAATGGGTAACAAAGTAAGGATATGATGGTAATTTAATATGCTAAAATTTACTAAATAAGGCTTGGTTGCAAGTATTGTGAAATTTCCCTAAAAGGAAAGCGTTGCGAGTATTGCGAAACGGAGGAAGTATATTTTTTTCACTTTTGTCTTTTTCGCACCTTCTTTGTCTTTTTCCCACCTTCTTTGTCTCTTTCTTTCTACAATCTTTTTATTATAGTCTTTCCATATTGCATCTTGTTTCTTCCATAGTCTTACTTTCTATATTTCCTTTTTTATTTTTCTCAATTATTTTGCATATTGTTTAACTATAATTATTATTCCTAAATTTTTAAATATTTTATTTTACGGGTAGAATATATAGTTATTTTAAGTGCATTTTGATTTTAAAACTTTCTATATATCAGTATAATGAGCAATTAATAGTTCGAATGACCTTAAATGAACAAATATTCATTTATAATGTGTTAATTTTTTTATTCTCCTATCATTTTTCTTTTCAACATTTTCCATATTGGGCTATAATATAATTGCGTTTAAAATCACATTAAACCCTTAAATGAGAAAAACTCCTTAACACTTAGTATCTATGAAAATGAGCAATTATGTACTTTCATAATTTAGTATCCTCCATAAAAATAATTGTAAGATAACTTCTAATAATCAAATGAGCAAAACTCTTTAATTGAAACATGGAATATATGTAATTAGCATAATATTTATTTGACATAAACAATTAGCTAGTGATTACAAAGACTAAAAAAATAATAATGAGCTAGTGAACAAAATATAAAGTTGCTCATTTGTTGATTAAAGACTATATATATAACTAAATATGGACAAACCAAATGTGAATGATGAGATGAACAACAAAAAAAACATAACATGAAAAATAAGTAAATGAGTAATATAACTTTAAAATAAACAATTATATTAATAAGGCTAAGTTTTTTATGCATATTGGGTGCAAAAAGTAATGAAATGAGCAATATAGTTTTGAAATGAGTAATTATGTTACTTAATGCAAAAAGGTCCTTAAAATGAGCAAAAAATCTATTAGAATTTGGCTCACTTATTAAAATTATTAACAATACCATTGAATATATATGAAATGAGCAAAAATAATTTAAATGAGTAAAATATCCTTATAATGAGCAAACATAAAAATGAGTGTAAAAAACAAGCTTTTACAACATGTTTATTTTTATGAAAAACTACATTTTGTTAATTTTTAATTCTTATTTTTTTTTTTTGCAAAAAAACTAACTTTTAAGAATTTTTTTTTGTTAAACACTACATTTTGTCGCCAAATTGGCAAAAATAGTCAACCTTTTTTATTGATCGACTATAATAAACCATTTTACTACATAAATTTGGCATCCCCTTTACTGTTTTTCAAATAAATCATATACTGTATCTTAAAATGAGAAATATGTATTTTCTAATGTGTTAAATTAAATAGAAAATAGACTCATAAAAAAAGAAGGAAATGAGAAACATTATTTTTAAATGAGTAAATACATTACACTTGAACGTGAAAAACAAGTAAATGAGAAATTATAATATTATTTATTAATAAATAAACATGCATATATTGTTACACATTGATGAATGTATCACTAGAATGAGCAATACATACATATCCATATGAGCGATGCATCTTGAATGAGCAAATATATATTTCTAATGTGTTAAGTTAAAAACAAATAGAGTCATAAAAAGAGAAGGAAATGGAGCAACAATGTATTCAAATGAGTAAAGATTACAATAGAACGTGAAAAATAAGTAAATGAGCAATATGACTTTCAACTGAGCAATTATATAGTTCTTTTTGATAAGTAACCATGTATATACACAAATTGATTAATAATATCATAAAATGAGCAATGAGCAAAGACATTTCTAATGTGTTAAAATAAAGAAAAATATAGTCATAAAAAAAGAAGAAAATGAGCAACATTATCTTCAAATGAGCAAATAGATTACATTAGGACGTAAAAAAAAGTAAATGAGCAATATAACATTGAAATGAGCAATTGATGAATTATTACTTATTAATAAGTAAATGTACACAAATCAAATATAATGATGAGATGAGCAATAAAAAAAGCAACATGATATGTAAAATAAGTAAATGAGTAATATAGCTTTGAAATGAATAATTATATTAACAAATCTAAGTTTGTTTGTGCATACTGGGTTTAAAAAATAATGAAATGAGCAATATAGTTTTGAAATAAGCAAACATAAAAATGTTCATTTGTTGATTACTAAATAGCAATATGAGTAAAATGTATGTACAACAAGCAAAAAGTCTTTAGTAATCTACTCAATTGATAAAAAAAAAATAACCGTACCATTGGATACATATGAAATTAGGGGTGAGCACAACCGGGTACCCGGTCATATTTCTCGGAACCGGTATCGGACCCGGTTGTACCGGGTACCAAGAACTTGGAACCGGAACCGGAACCGGTTGGACTGGTTCCTTAATTTTTGGAATTGGAACCAGAACCAACCGGGACCGGTTCCTTGACCGGGTACCCAGTCCCGCAAAAGTGATTGTTATTTGGTCTATTTGGCCGGTTTCAATACCGGGTACCCGCTACCCAGTTGCATTCAAAAGCTATATTTTTCTTGTTTAGCTAAATATAAGCATCATATATAACATAATTTGATACTTCCATTGACAAGTTAGTTTTAAAAACCTTCAAGTCTTAAGCATGCATTACATATGCATTAATCTCAAAAAAATTCGGTATTGGAAACGGTTGAACC
Source organism: Patellifolia procumbens (assembly GCA_947645195.1). Classification (NCBI taxonomy): domain Eukaryota; kingdom Viridiplantae; phylum Streptophyta; class Magnoliopsida; order Caryophyllales; family Amaranthaceae; genus Patellifolia; species Patellifolia procumbens. The sequence goes on along the minus strand of CANSGD010001295.1, from coordinate 661,283 downwards.
GGGTACCCAGTGGGTACCGGGTCTACAATTTCACTACCCGGAATTGGACCCAGTTCCAACCGGTTCCTAATATTTGATACCCAGACCCAGTCCCGACAGTTCCAGTTCCGGAACCACCGGTTCCAACCGGTTCTGGGTCTGGAACCGGGTACCCAACTTTTCTGCTCACCCCTATATGAAATGAGCAAACTATTTTCAAGTGAGGCAAAAAAGGTCCTTAAAAATTGCTCATTTGATGAAATTGATAACAATACCATTAAATAGGAGTATTTGAAATGGACAAACACTTGCAAAATACTTCATCCGTTTCTAAATAAGTGACACATTTGCATAGTGTCTACTATTTACAGATTAGACTTTAATTGGGTTTAGTGATTTACATTTTAGGAAAAATATAGTCATGTGGGATCTTGTTAGATTCGTCTCAATGTGAATTTTTTTAATATCAACTTTTTATAATTTTTTGTTATTGATAATTGTAGATAGTAATGGTTAAAATAATGCATTGGGAAACGTGAAAACAAGAAGTGTGTCACTTATTTAGAAACAGAGGAAGTAGCTCATTGCTCATTTCTCATTTGTTACATTGAATGTGGAAAAAAAATAGTAAATGAGCAACTAAAACCTATACAACTGTAAATAATTATTTTTGCGAAAAAAAACTTTAATTTTGACATTTAATAACCTTAAATAGAGATTAGACGTAAAGCCTAATATTGTAACAATGACCCCACAAAAATCAAAAATCAATAAAGTAATTGTTGATACTGTAGGAAATTACAAAGTACAAAAATATATAAATGGCACTAAATGGGTAGGAAATAGCCAAATATCCCCCTAAAGAACCCTAATTTTTAGAACTCTAGAAAGAAAAGAGGAGAAAGAGAGAGGAGGGACTAGGGACCTTCGGTTCGGCAGTGGTAAGACCATGGTTAGCAAACACCAAAATCATGGTGTTAGGAGTGAGAAAGTAATAAAAAAAATATATAATAGGATGAGAGAGGAGAGAGAAGGGTTGAGAGAGAAAGAGACCGTGGAAATAGAATGACTTCCTCAAGTCATTCTTGAAAAAATGGGGAAGCAAGGGCATCATGCCATGTGGCATGTACCAAGCTTCCAAGATTTTGCCACTTGTCAGTCCCTTTATTTCAATGGTCTAGATTTATTTTGTTCAAATGTATTCATTATAATTTTGCAACGGGTATAAATTAAAATTTACAAAGTAAAAAAATAAAAAAAATACACCAACAGCTTTATTAATTTTTGCTCTATAAAATGATACCCATATTAATCCATTTTCGAGCAAAAAAAAATCTCTTATTTTCCCCTCTTATTCTCTCTAGTCTATTTTCTCAAAAAAATTAAAACTTCAATCCTTATTGCAAAGATGAAAAATAATCCAAATTAATCCAAAACCAAATATAATAATAAGAGAAGGTATTGGGTCAGACGCGTCCGATCATAACATTTGGTCGGACCACTTTCAGTTGGTTTCATTTTTGTTTCAGTTGGTTTCATTTTTGTTTCAGTTGGTTTCATTTTTGTTTCAGTTGGTTTCAATTTTTGTTCAGTTAGTTTCAAAAAAAATTCAGTTCATCTTTTTTATTTTAGTTGGATGTCTTTTAAGTTCAGTTAGTTATCTTATTGTTTCATTTACGTGTTTTAGTCTAAATGAAAACAAGTTAGAAGCAAATGAAAAAAAGGGGAGTAAATGAAAGCAAGTTAGAAGCAAATGAAAAAAAAAGGAGTAAATGAAAGTAAGTTAGAAGCAAATGAAAAAAAAGGGAGTAAATGAAAGCAAGTTAGAAGCAAATGAAAAAGAAAGGGGAGTAAATGAAAGTAACTAAGAAGCAAATGAAAAAAAAAGGGAGTAAATGAAAAAGAAAGGAGAGTAAATGAAAGTAACTAAGAAGCAAATGAAAAAAAAAGGAGTAAATGAAAGCAAGTTAGAAGCAAATGAAAAAAGGGAGTAACTACATACCTTCATCTTTTTAACTGAAGGTATGTAGTTATTTCAGTTACTTATATTTTTCTTTCAGTTGGTTTTATTTTTCTTTCATTTAACAACTAACTAAAAATAAAAAAATAAAAAACACTAACCTCTTCTTTCTTCTCACTTTCTCCTTCTTCTTCATCAATGTCATCAATGGCATCAATAGTAGAAGTTGAACCATCAATGTTAGAAGTAGAAGTTGAACATAATTAATGGCTTTCCAAACATCAGCATCTCAATGATAGAGCAAGAGCAGCGCGCGGCGGCGGCGGAGGAAGAAGATGAAGAAGAAAGAGCAGCGGCGCGGCGGCGGCGGAGGAAGAAAATGAAGAAGGAGCAGCGGCACCGCTCTCGCGGCTTCGTCCGACGAAAACCATTGAATCAGACGGTCTGACCCAATAGTTTCACTAATGTTTTTCTTTTACAGCATTTTGTGAACTTTTTTTACAAATTGATTCATGTTACTAGATTGATCTAGACTTGTCAAAAATTCAAACTATAAAATTTTGTTTTGGTACTAAAAATAGCTAATGAAAAGGAAGAGTGAAAGTTTTTAAAAAAATATTGGCGCTTGACATACACGCTCCTATTAAGTTCAACGCCACAAAAAGAGATGAGCTGGGTTGTTTACTTGTCTTAACTAATAAGAAAGTGCGGTTGCCTTATCAAAGATTCTTGTGCCTTCTTATCACGCAGTCAAAATTTGGCTTTACTGCCGTGCTTGCCCCTTGCAAGTGCCAGCAATAACAACATTAACGTATTTGAATTTCATTACATTAGTCTATTTAGTAAATGTGGTATGAAGAAGTTGTAAAGTGGTAAATGCAAATAAAATTATGTATAATTTAGAGGTAAAATCCTTACTCATTATTGGTAATTTTACGTGAAAGAGTTAAATTAACCCCTTAACTTTGGTCACACTTGAGGTTAGGCCGCTTAACTTCTAACTGTGATATTTAAACCCCATAACTTTAGCAAAAGGTAAGATTAAGCCCTCACCTTCTAATTTATGTATTTTTACTAAAATAAAATAAAATTATACAAGCAAAATACCCACATATAAATATTTTTTTACCTTACATCTTCTCTTTCATCTAATCTGGTCACTCTCACTCGCATTCTCATCATCATATTTATCAGCACAATGAGGTTTTCTCTTTCTTGAGTTTCTCTCCTTTTTTTATGATGATTGTTGTATTATCTTGCTCTTTTGTGATCCAACATTTGATCAAAAATGTCTTTCATAGTGCCATTAGGATTAGTAATCGTAGTTTGACATCTCTAACCTTTACGAGTTCGTTCAACTCTCTTACAGGTACTACAAATCGTAGTTTTTGCAAAGTCGTTGTTTCATTTGTGACATCTGTGCTATTTTGAGCCCTTACGTAGATAGTAATTAAGGAAATTCGGTGATAATAATGATGATGAGAATGAAAGTGACCAGATCAGATGAATGATAAGATGGTAAGGTGAAAATTATACGTGTATATGAGGGCATTTTACTCATAATTTTATTTTATTTTATTAAAAATGCACAAATTAGTAGGTCAAGGCTTAATCTCGCCTTTTGCTAAGTTATGGGATTTAAATATCACAGTTAAAAGGTAAGGGGCCTAATCTCACGTCTGGGTAAAGTTAATGGACTAATTTTATCATACTCTCGGATATATCATGAGTATAGTACACTCTATTTTTTTGCTCAAATACTCTTGGGTGTATTATGAGCATGGTACACCAAAGACTATTTTTTCTTAAACAGCCTTGAATGCAGCATGCTTATATTACATCCGGGTGTATGATGCATAATCTCTTACTCTGAGAATGAGATTTGATCTCTAAATCTCTAATTTTCTTTCAAAGAGTCTATAATCAACGTCACTCAGTCATCGCTAATAACCACTGTAAATAATTATAAACCGTTGATTTGGAATATTTAACCACAATCGTAGGATATGAGTTAAATCAAATTACCATCACGCCCTTATTTTATTTTCTGATTTGTTTTGGAATTTTCGAAACTGTATTTATTTTATTTTGCTTTTATTTTTGGCTTTCGGAAATTTATTTATTTTTTTATATTAATTTGTCCGAAATTCATTTCTTTTTCGGTATTTTTGAGTGCTTTTTTAAAAACTTTGAAATTTGGAAAATTATTTTTGTTTTACTTATTTATTTTCTGTAAGTGAGATGGGTAGATTGGGAAGGGCATATAGGATGGAAATATCACATGTCTGCATTTAAATGTTGCGTTCAGTTTTTTTTCCTATCTGCTAATCTGTTCAGCTGTTTTATGTCTGCAAGTCTGTTCAGTACTTCTTGTCTGTTCAGCTATTTTTAGTCCGTTCAACTGTTTTAGTTTGCATTACCTGTTACAGTCGTTTTGGTCTCAATGTCTGATCAATGTATGATTGTCATCATTTCTAAATCATGTTTACGTGTTTAATTACATGTTTCTTCCATGATTAGTTGCTAGAGATGGCAATATCCAATGGATGATCCATCACCCGCTCTACCCGAAAAAAAGGGTGAAAAACCGAGTTAGATGGATGATGGATGGTGGCGAGTAAACGTGTGACGGGTGATGGATGAATTAGGGTGAGAAAGTTTCATCCATCACCCGACCCATCACCCGTTTATCACCTACTCCATCACCCATTTCTTACATTTTCTTAAATGTCTATCAATTTATTTACATTAGTATAATAATTTAGAAAAATTGACCAGGATAATCTAAATTATGCCTGTTCCGCCAAAAATAATCTCTACTAAGTTTTAATCCTGTATAATTCCAACTATTAGGGAGGTCCGCCAGAAATAGACCGTGACCGGATGGAAACCTATTTAATAGGTAAACATGACACGTGTCATGCTCTTAGTGCCTGTTTACAATTATTATTTATTTTGTTTTTTTAATTTTCAATCCTTACCCCTCCTTGCCAATCCTACCAAAAATCTTCCTCACCACCACCACCACCCAGCTCTGACCTCACCACCACCCAACTCCGACCTTACCACCACCACCAACTCCGACAACAACCCTTCCCTCGTCGCCACCACCACTCCCAACCCCAGTCACGACATATTCTCCATTCGCCACCACTTGCAACCCCAACCCCAACCCTCCCCCTCGTCACCACATTAGAACCCCCTCTCCCCTCCCTGCAAGAAACCAACCACCCCAGTTCGACAACCCTAGCCCCTTCGAAAACCCTCCCCGGCCACGCCACCACCTTCGAAACCCGCCCTCGCTACCACACCTACCCCCTTCGAAAACCCACCAGCCCCACCACCTCGAAGAAACCCAACCCAGCTTCGAAAAAAACCAACCCAGCACCGCCACCTTCAAATTAAAATCCTTAAAATTGGGGTGTTTATGGTGACAATTTGGTGGTGGTTAGGGTTTAGAATGACAAATTTGGGGGTGGTTAGGAAATGGGGGAGGCAGAGGAGGGAAGGGTGGTTGATGTGGTGGTGGGTGGGAGTAGAAAATAAAAATAAAAATTTTACCTTGTTAACCGGTGGCAAGTCATCTGGGGGCGTTTGTGGCGGACCTCCCCAATAGTTGGGATTATACAGGAATAAAGCTTAGTAGGGATTATTCTTGGCGGAACAGACACAATTTTGATTATTCTGGTCAAGTTCCTAATAATTTTTCCTTTTGATTACTATCGACATGTTTCCATACAAACTCCAAAATCCCTAAATTTGGGGGAAATCATCCATGATTGACTCCTAATATTGCAACTGCTCTGCGCCGGTTACTGCTTTTAAGCAATTCTTCTACAAAGCATTTCACACACTTCTTCCTTCTGTCATTTCTCACCCTTCTTTCTTTAACGGAATCATCTTCACCTTAAAAAAATCAAAGCACGCAAAACATCTTCACCTTTAAAAAATCAAAGCATGCAAAACAAGGCAAACCCCTAACCCTAAATTAACCTTTTATTTAACGGAATGCCCACGGTAGGGAAAATTTCAAACTACAGGTGTATCATTAAGAAGCCAAAAGGATGAAAGTGTACCAGTAAAAAAAGTCAAATCTAGGGTGTATCATTAGGAATTTACCTAAGGAAAAATTTAGTTATGTGGAGTCTCGTTGGATTCATCTCAACTTGTAGTTTTTTATGATCTAATGTTTATAGTTTTTACAAATATATAATTAGAGATATTAATCTTTAAATTTTTATTTTAGTATACATACTCAAGTAAATTATTGCATTTATTTCGTTATAAAGGAAGTAAAAAAACCAGTAAAAACGAAGCTATAGGAGGACGATTCAATTACGACTTTGTGCGCCTTCGCCAAAATTTAGAAGTCAAAATAACTGAATAAACAGGAGAGGGACAAAGTCTCATAAGGTGGAACCGTGGAAGTGGAAGTGGAAGTATCAAAAGATAGTCATAAAGTTTCTTCTTACATTCAACTTGTGCTAATTTGGTAGGCCACAGGGCCCAACACTAGTTGTAGGAGAGCAATAAAGCCAATAATCGCAAGTCACATTCCCCAACTCCCTGTCACTTACTCGCACGAGTCCTATTTCACAATTTACCATTCAACTTATGTACATTTTTCTTTTACCAATTTCACAATTTTTTTTCGAAAGAACCTATTTCACAAATTAATGCTATACATATGGTCAATTATAATTTCCAAACCGCTATTAAATGAAATCTACAATGTTAAAAGATGTACTTCCTCCGTTTTGAATTAAATAATACATTGTTGTTTTGACAGATTTTAAGACAAAAAATTGTAAAGGTGTTTAGACTTTAGAATATAAATAATGGTGAAGTTAGTGGGTATGGCCCCCATCCCTTTTGAAGTTAGTGTTGTTACGTATTGTTAATGATGTATTTAAAAAAACTAAGGGCATAAAAGTCATTTCACAAGCAAAAAGTTACTATACAAAGCAAAAATCAAAGTGTATCATTTATTTTAAAACACCCAAAAATAGAAAGTGTATCATTTATTTCAAAACAGAGAAAGTATGAAAATGGCATCAAATGCTTATTTTATGTTTTATTAGATAAAATCCATATTTGCCTATTTCGAGCACTAAAAATTAAAACACACTCTTATTTCCCCCTATTATATTATTCATTCTATTTATACTCTAAAAAATCCAAACAATATGAGTTTCCTGTAGGAATTCATAGATGCGAATAGCGGAATTTCAGGAAACAATTTTCTAACATCTATGACAGAATCGCATGCATAACAATATATGAATCGATACATAAAGTAGAGAATACACAAACCTTTTATTCACTACTTGAACAGGTATGTAGGGTTTGAATACTGCAAAGTATTATTCACGAATCTGATTACTTCAGAGATAAAGAACTACACTTGTAGCTCCTCTATTCAGTCCACGAACACCAATTAATACCCACGTCTGCTAGAACGGAAGAGTATGAACTATTCACTCTCTTGCTTTTGATGGGTTAGGCGCCTAGACTAAAGAGGGAGAAGGGTTTTCTTTTTCTCTCTTTTGTGTTACTGACTAACTGAATTCCCCTATCTCTCTTCTTATTATATCTATATATAATAGACCGAGATTAGGTTAAGAGAAACCCTAATCACCCTAATAGTGGCCGGCCCCTCATAAGCCTTTATGGGCTTATAATTTATTTATTAATCGGTGTTACTTAGTGTGACCTTATAGGATTAATTATATTAGTTGTAGCCCAAACCAATTTGTCTACTAACCGTAATTTATTCTCTAGCAAGCAAATACGGTTACTAAAATAATTAACTATATTATCTCAATAAATACAATCCTATTTATATTCAGTAATTGCGAAAATTGTCTAAGGACATATTCCTTCAATCTCCCACTTGTCCGTAAGACAAGTACGCAATGTCAAACTCCTTAAGTCTCTTAATGCCAAATTTGATAACACAATGTCATTCTCAAATTTTGTTTCTTGATTGCTGAGTTCGAACTGTTCTCATAAAGGATTAACACTTTAATCACATTCCGCATGGCCATGCAATTTTCAGTTCTTGCTCATCAAGAGGCCCAGACACCATTCCTATCTGATAGGAGGACTTATCCACTCTTGTATGACCATAACTCCCACTCAACTTTTAGCTAACCTGAACATTGCCTTTATAACCTCCTTTTACGGCACGGCGTTTAACAATGTCAAGGTTAAACCAATTATATTGTGGTAATCATGACATACTCATGTCTAAGGAATCCACCAAATATATTATATTTTGATTCTACTTTTAGAATCTAATTAGGTCAAGTCACAATGTATCGAATATACATCCATATAATCAATTAAACATCTCTATGTTTCCATAGCCCATGGAACTGCGCTATCAATTAATTATACACTAGCCTTTACATAAATCACTTATGTCCAATTTAGTGATTTGGACTAGGGACTTTTAAATAATGTTGTGATTCAGTTCACTTTATAGGGTTCCATTATCAAAACTTTTTTGATAAATCCTATTTGAATTCACAAATTATTTGGACATTTTATTCAACGCTAAACCAAACGATTAAATAAGAAATAAACATTATATTTTATTGATAAATATTCAGAACATAATGAAAGTCTTTACAATTGCAAACAAGAAGTAAACAACCTAAAGCCATTCTCCCATATGTTTCAGCCCCATAGACCTAGTATGACTCTCATGCTTAGGTTGAGCAAGCGGTTTAGTAAGTGGGTCTGCCACATTCTCATCAGTGTGAACCTTGCTTACTTTTACATCCTCTCTTCCAACGATCTCTCGAATAAGATGGAATTTTCTGAGCACGTGTTTCGATCTCTGATGTGATCTAGGTTCCTTCGATTGAGCAATGGCACCATTGTTGTCGCAAAACAACTCAATACCATTCTCAATGCTAGGGACCACACTAAGTTCTGAAATGAACTTCTTGATCCAAACACCTTCCTTTGCCGCATCGGCTGCTGCAATGTACTCTGCCTCTGTTGTAGAATCTGCGATGGTACTCTGTTTGGAACTCTTCCAGCTCACAGCTCCTCCATTGAGACAAAAAATGAAACCAGACTGGGATCGGAAATCATCTTTGTCACTCTGGAAGCTCGCATCGGTGTATCCAGTAACAACCAACTCTCTTTCTCCACCATATACCAAGAAGTGATCCTTAGTTCTTCGTAAGTACTTGAGGATATTCTTTGCAGCCATCCAGTGTGCGTCACCTGGGTTAGCCTGGTATCTGCTACATTATACTCAAAGCATATGCAACATCTGGTCGAGTGCAAATCATAGAATACATAATGGAACCTATCGCTGAAGCATAGGGAACATTACTCATTCTCTTGACCTCATCAGGCGTTGATGGACACTGAGTCTTGCCAAGTGATGTGCCGTGTTGCATGGGAATGAAACCTCTCTTAGAGTTTTCCATCTTGAACCTAGCAAGAACCTTATCAATATAAGTTTCTTGACTAAGTCCAATAAGCCTTTTAGATCTATCTCTATAAATCTTGATTCCCAAAATGTACTCTGCCTCTCCTAAGTCTTTCATAGAGAAACAATTCTTAAGCCATCCTTTGACTGACTCAAGCATGACTTTGTCATTTCCTATAAGAAGTATGTCATCCACATACAAGACTAGAAAGGTTATACTACTCCCACTCAATTTCTTGTATACACAAGATTCCTCTTCATTTATGAGGAAACCAAACTTTTTGACTGCCTCGTCAAATCCGAGGTTCCAACTCCTGGATGCTTGCTTTAGTCCATAAATGGACTTCTTAAGCTTGCATACCATCCCTGGATTTTCTGGATCTTCAAAACCTTGAGGTTGCGTCATATACACATCCTCTTTCAAGAAACCATTCAAGAAGGCGGTTTTGACATCCATTTGCCATATTTCATAGTCATGAAATGCAGCAATCGCAAGGATTATCCTAATGGATTTTAGCATGGCTACTGGGGAGAAGGTTTCGTCATAGTCTATACCATGAACTTGTCTGAAACCTTTTGCCACTAACCTAGCTTTGAAAACACTAATGTTTCCGTCTTTGTCTGTTTTCAACTTGAAAATCCATTTGCATCCAATGGGTTTTACTCCATCAGGCAAATTAACCAAGTCCCATACTTGATTTTCAGACATAGACTCCATTTCGGATTTCATGGCTTCAAGCCATTTGTCGGATTCCTGACTCTCCAAAGCATCTTTGTAGCTAGTAGGTTCATCACTTTCTAAAACCGTTAATTCAGAATTTTCAGTCAAGAGAAAATCAATAAATTTCCTTGACGGAATGATGGTCCTACTAGATCTACGTTGGGGAACAACAGGAGAAGGATCTCGGTCGTTAGACTCAGAAACTTCGCATGGATTAGATCCAAGTGGGACGGTAGGAGGTTCATGGATAGGATTCACCACCTCCTGAGCATTTTCATGCCGGGCCGCCTCTAATGGGGTGTTAACCCCATCCATTTGTTGCTCATCTCGAACTTCTTCGAGATATATATTTCTCCCACTTGTCTTCTTGGAAACAAATTCTTTTTCAAGGAAGACACCATCGCGAGCAACAAACACTTTGTTTTCGCTACGGTTGTAGAAGTAATACCCCTTGGTCTCTTTGGGATAACCCACAAAAAGACACTTGTCAGATTTGGGTGAAAGTTTATCAGAAATCAAACGTTTCACATAAACTTCACATCCCCAAACTCTCAGAAAAGACAGCTTAGGAACATTTCCTGTCCATATCGCATATGGAGTCTTATCTACTGCTTTGGAAGGAGCCCTGTTGAGTGTAAATGCAGCTGTTTCTAGAGCAAAACCCCAGAAAGAAATGGGAAGATCAGCAAGACTCATCATGGATCGTACCATATCTAATAGGGTCCGATTCCTCCTTTCAGAAACGCCATTCCATTGTGGTGTTCCTGGTGGAGTCAGCTGTGAAAGTATTCCACAATCTTTCAAATGATTACCAAATTCTTGGCTCAAATACTCACCACCACGATCAGATCGCAATGCCTTGATTTTCTTACCAAGCTGGTTTTGCACTTCATTTTGGAACTGTTTGAACTTTTCAAACGATTCCGACTTTTGCTTCATTAAGTAGACATATCCATATCTACTTACATCATCAGTAAAAGTGATGAAGTAACTGTACCCTCCCCTAGCCGTAGTACTCATAGGTCCACATACATCAGTATGTATGAGAGCTAAAAGGTCATTGGCCCTTTCACTTGAGCCCGTAAAAGGTGACTTAGTCATTTTTCCCATTAAGCAAAACTCGCATATATCAAAAGATTCAAAGTCAAATGATTTGAGAAGTCCATCTTTATATAGCTTCTCTATGCGTTTTGAGCTTATGTGGCCTAATCGACAATGCCATAGGTAAGTAGGGTTTGAATCATTTGTTTTTCGTTTCTTGCTGTCTATGTGATAGATATGATTTTGTAAGTCTAGAACATACAAACCATGTGATAATTTAGCAGAAACATAGAAAACATCATTCAAATACGCAGAACAACAATTATTCTTAATATTAAATGAAAAACCTTCAGAATCCAAAACTGGAACCGAAACTATGTTTTTGGTAATAACAGGAACGTAATAACAATTATTGAGTTCTAATATTAAACCAGACGGCAAATGTAAACTATAATCTCCAACAGCCAAAGCAGCAACTCGTGCTCCATTGCCCACTCGGAGATCTACTTCACCTTTGCCCAAACTCCTACTTCTTCTTAGTCCCTGCACATTACTAATAATGTGAGAACCACAACCAGTATCAAATACCCAAGAAGTAGTTGTAGCTAAATTAACTTCTATAACATATATACCTGAAGTCGAAGCACCATTCTTCTTCTCCTCCAGATAAACGGGACAGTTCCTCTTCCAGTGGCCAATCTTGTGGCAGTGGTAGCACTCATGTAGTGCTGCTACTTTAGCCTTAGGAGTAGCCTTTGGTTTAGGAGTCACATTTCCAACAGATTTGCCCTTGTTCTTCCCTTTAGGAGTCCCTTTCTTCTTGAACTGTTTACCCTTCCTAACCATCAGAACATCTTTATGCTCGGGTTCAGGAGGTAAGCTCCTCTCAGCCTGAACAAGCATACCATGTAACTCTTCCAAGGTAGGCTCCCCTCCTTGCATGTAGAAATTCAAACGAAAGTTTTGAAATGTTTCAGGCAAGGACCTGATCACAATATCAGTAGCCAGTTCATTTGGGTAAGGAAAGCCCAATTTTTCCATGATCTGAAAATGTCCGATCATATCGAACACATGCTGACCAACAGGTTTTCCTTTTCCCAACTTGCAATCTAGTAGCTTATAGTGTGCCTCAAACCTTTCCATCCTAGCATTTTTCTGAAACATTGTCTTAAGCTGCTGGATTATGGTGTAGGCATCTAGATCTTTAAAACGCTTTTGAAAATCATGTTCCATGCAAGCAAGCATCAAACATGTTACTTGCACAGAATTAGCCTCTAAGGTTTGTTTAGCTCTCCTTTCAGCTACAGTTGCATTTGCTGGCAAGGGTCCAGGGAGTGGATTGTCAAGAACACTTTCTTTCCCTTCGGCTCTGAGAACAATTCTCACAGCCATTTCCCAAGCTAGAAAGTTGGTAGCATTTAGTTTATCTTTATCGAGTACATAACGCAGATTAAAAGCAGAGGCGTTGTTGTTGTTGGAATTAGACATGATAACTACAACAAAATATAAAGCAAGGTTCAATGAATATTTATCAAAAAACAGCAATCAAACAAATTTTAATTAACTACAAAACCTTTATTCAAAATTAAAATCCCCATTGAATAAAGAAATAACCAAGATCCTCTCCCACTATAATTAAACGGACTTTGGCCCTGCCTTTAAAATATAGTAGTTAAGGTAAGTAAGCATTTTACTAATTATAACTAATTATAATTCCTGGTAGACAGGTTAATAACTCTTTATTAACTCTATCTCATTGCTTCAAAACCCAAAACTTTGTCTTTTGATGATTTTGTTGAGTCAAACCAAAACATTAACTTGTAAGTTTCCAAAAACCTACCCTACTATACTTGGAATTATGAGTAACACCCTGCTTTGGCAGAACCTATTACTCATGATCTAAGGCTTTATAGGTGTTGTTTGGAAAAGCATGTAAACTCAATATTATAATTTTGGGGACTAAAGTTTATTAACATGGTCAATTATAAGTGAACACATAGCATAACAACCATATGTATTAAACTTTAGTAAGCATGCATTTATAATAAAATAAATGCAAAATAAATGTGAACCTAGTATGGCCCCTATCCTCGAAATTCTAATCTTCATAAATCCTCCCTTGAGACTTTCTCGGATCTCCATCTTGGATTCTTCATGAAACTTCGATCTTGATCTTCATTTAAATAATTCTAAGCAAAGAATTTAAATTACAAAAATACAAACGATACGCAGATCGTATTTTAATTACAAAAATACATAACGATGCACATATCGTATTTTCTATCCTAGTTTGGGCCATACCAGTCACGATGGTGCAAATATAATATCAAACATATTATAATATACATCTAAGCAAAATTATAATATCAACATATTATAAAAGATATCGACGCAGTATAATATCAGAATATTATATTCATCCATGAAAGAAATATAATATCATCATATTATAAATCATAATTTATAAAACATAACTATTTATTTACTCCATTAAGAATTAATGAGCAAATAAAACTTTCCATTATAACTTATAAACTTAAGAGCCTTAAGTTTAGAAATTATTTAGGAAATATTAATCAAATTAATAAATTTTCCTAAAATTAGTTATCTTAACACATTTAAGAATATAACTAATAAGGAAACTTGCATTCTTTTAATTCAATTACAACTTTAATATGATATTAATCTTTATTAAATTTAATTTGCATAATTGAAACACTGATTCAAAAACAATTTATTTATTTATTTTTTTTGGGCAATTTTTACATAAAATTCATAATTTTATGCTTTTCAATTTATTAATATCAATATATTAATCTTGCAAATTAACACATATTAAAAATCCTCCCTGAATTGAATTAAAAAAATGAACTTGATCATATAAAATTATGCAAGAGGCTAAAACTGATACCACTGTAGGAATTCATAGATGCGAATAGCGGAATTTCAGGAAACAATTTCCTAACATCTATGACAGAATCGCATGCATAACAATATATGAATCGATACATAAAGTAGAGAATACACAAACCTTTTATTCACTACTTGAACAGGTATGTAGGGTTTGAATACTGCAAAGTATTATTCACGAATCTGATTACTTCAGAGATAAAGAACTACACTTGTAGCTCCTCTATTCAGTCCACGAACACCAATTAATACCCACGTCTGCTAGAACGGAAGAGTATGAACTATTCACTCTCTTGCTTTTGATGGGTTAGGCGCCTAGACTAAAGAGGGAGAAGGGTTTTCTTTTTCTCTCTTTTGTGTTACTTACTAACTGAATTCCCCTATCTCTCTTCTTATTATATCTATACATAATAGACCGAGATTAGGTTAAGAGAAACCCTAATCACCCTAATAGTGGCCGGCCCCTCATAAGCCTTTATGGGCTTATAATTTATTTATTAATCGGTGTTACTTAGTGTGACCTTATAGGATTAATTATATTAGTTGTAGCCCAAACCAATTTGTCTACTAACCGTAATTTATTCTCTAGCAAGCAAATACGGTTACTAAAATAATTAACTATATTATCTCAATAAATACAATCCTATTTATATTCAGTAATTGCGAAAATTGTCTAAGGACATATTCCTTCATTTCCGGTCCCATATATATATATATAGTTGGGTTCTGCTAAAACCTATGGTTTACTGAAAATTGAAAATTGACTGTCCTGATTGGAAAAAATGGGGTACATATATGATATAGAAGGGTACATATTACGATTTAAGGGTACGCGTGCTGCTAACATCAAAGTTATGCTGTTAACATCAAAGTTGTCCGTATTTACAAAAATGTCATTAATGAATGCACGCGTACCCCATTTATGTTAACATGTACCCTCTTTACTTGGTTTTCACGGTGAAAACATTTTTCACTTGATCCTATTCCTATATATATATATATATATATATATATATATATAGTAGGGTTTTAAAAACATATACTTTGCTGAAAACTAAAAACTAATAGTCCTGATTGAAAAAAGAGGGTACATATAAGATTTAAAAAGGTACATATTACGATTAAAGTGTATGTGTAACATCAAAGTTGTGTTGTTAATAGAGGTGTAAACGATCTGAGCCGGCTTGTAGAGCCCTCGAGCTCGGCTCGGTCAAAGCTCGGCTCGAGCTCAGTCAACTTCGAGCCCGAGCCGAGCCCGAGCTATACGTTAAGTGTACGAGCTCGAGTCCGAGGTCAGCAAAGCTCTACTCGTTTAAGCTCATTCGGCTCGTTTTTTTTTAAAACCTACATTTGAAACATGTGACAATAAGAAAAATAAATAAAAAAATTATCCCAAACATGCAAAGCCCATAAAGGAATATAATATTATTGGGTTTGGTTTTCATATTGCATTAAATTTACGTATGATGGACTATTACATATTTTACTTTATGTAAGGAAGAACAATAAAACCAATAACCAATAGGCGGGAGAAAAAAAAAAGAGCTGAGCCCGAGCCGAGCTCAAGCTCGAAGGTTTGTAAACGAGCCGAGCCCCAGCCTTACCTTGGCGAGCTCGTCGAGCTTCGAGTCGAGCCCGAGCTTGACCAAAGTGACTTCGAGCCAAGCCGAGCTTGCTCGAGCTCGAGCTCAGCTCGTCTCGTTTACACCCCTAGTTGTTAACATTAAAATTATCAGTATTTACAAAAAAAGTCATTAATAAAAGCATATGTACCCCCTTTATATTAACATGTACTCCTTTTACTTGGTTTTTATGGTAAAATCGTTTTCACCCGATCCTCTTCCTATATATTATTCATAAGCTTCTCTACTAAGATAATAAAATGCTATCTTATTTTTCCCTATTAATAATTCATTCTTTCCCATTTTTGCCGTTTTTCCAAATTATGTTTAGGAAAATCAGACTTTTTTTAATTTATATATTTAGCTATCATTCTCATATTCATTTTGTCATAATTTTGCTTAAATACCTTGATTTTTATATAATAACATTTTTTTATATAACACTCCTTGTGTTTTTATTTTAATATGGATGATTTGATTTCTATTACTATTCACATTCTATTATTTGACCATCTGATGTTATTTATACACGATGACAAATATAGTCATGTTTGGATCTTGTTTGATTCATCTTAATGTCTCGTTTTTTTTTTATGAACTTTTTGTAATTTTCACTCATGTGGAATTTGAGATTTTTGTGATCAAAGATATGCATTGACAAGCGTAAATGTGAGATTGCTAACTAATGAGGGGGTAACAATCATATATAAAAATAAACCTATCAACCATTATTTTATTTCATAGGCCATTTTGTTTCATTGCTTATTATTAAGGGTAACCATATGTCCAGCACTAAGGCCCCGTTCAGTTCAACTTATTTTTACTGAACTGAACTTATTTTTGCTGAACTGAACTTATTTTTGCTGAACTGAACAGGGTCTAAGGATTGTATATAAGCATTTAATGTATTATCTAAAATGGTATTAAGTTAGGAGATGTTATTAATATTTGAAAGTTACTTAAGTTTCATTTTTTTAGATTACATTAAACTAAGTTGATAACCATGTATAAATGAATGAATCTAGTTAAATTTAATAACCAAAAAAAACTAGTATGGCTATCTTTCTTTTTTTCTTTTTTTGAGTGGACGTATGTGTATATCTCTAAACACAAACGCGCGTTGTAGAAGATTCGGCGGAAATTAAGGGTGTAAGACTAGTTTTGTATTTTTTGTTTTCTTTATAAAAACCCCTCTATACCTTCACAATCTGATGCTCTGTTTTCTGTGACACTCTCTGTTTTACTCTCTAAAAATGCCGGGCCTCATTCAAGAAACCCCTCGTTCTTACAGTCATTATCTGAATCCCTTCTGGATCATCCCTATCCTCATCAACATGTTACGCCCAGAAATCCTGCTCTTCTTTAGTTATAACCCCATCATCTCAACCGAGAATCTCTTCAAGTCTACCATTGCTTTCATTATTTTCATTGTTGCCCTCACGTTCTTAGTCAAAATTTATTTCGGTACATCTGAGTATGGTTTTGAGCTGATATATCAAGTTCAATTTCGAAAGGAATTCTCAATTCCAATGTCTTTTATCCTGTTATTCTCTATGGTATGCCCATCTTATCTTTTTCATTATATTCGCCCATTTAATTTAGTGATCAGTCTTCTTCCAACACTAAAGCTAGTTTGGAGTCGTATTACGAGAAATCGATCATCTTCCCAACAAATTATTCTTCATCAAACGACACTTGAATCTCTACAATTTTATGAACTTAGATGGGTGATTCTATTACTGATCAATCATTTCTTGAGAATCCATCTTACATATTTCTTCTCTGACGAAGTCACTCCACACAACCTCCTCATTGTGTTCCTTCTCATTCTCTTTGTCTCACTTTTATACCTATTTACTTCCATCAAAATTGCCCTCAGCGGTGCCGAAAATGTAAACCTCCTCATCCTATTACGTATAAGTTTTCGAGGCGCATGGTGTTCACTTATCTTAGTTGGGTATGTTAGTGCGCTAATAGTACCACCTCCAATTTTCAGTTACATGTTCCCATTTGTACTTGTTTGCTCCCTATGGCCTACACCAGCTATGAACTGCCTAATTGAAAATCTTCTCCGCTTAAAGGCTGCTGCTGTTGCTTGCTTAACCTTCGGTCACCCACTCATCCCTTCTCCTTCTCCGGATCCATTTGACGATGGAACGTATGTCGTCTAGCTTGTGGAGGATTTGGAATTGATATACTTTTGATTCCTACCGCTTTTTAAATTTTTTAATTAAATTAACTCTGAGTTAATCTGCGGTGGTTTTGGTTGGCAAATCTTGTGGTTTTTAAGGGTGGTTGATGTTTCGGGTTATTGTCTCATGTCCGGTGGTTTTGGCCGTCTAGCCTGTGGGCTAGTGACTTACTGTAATTCCTACTACATATTTATTACTCTTCTTTTATTATTGAGACCCGAGTTTTGTATAACAGAGCATGGTGTGTATTCTGTCATTCTGTTCTATGATAGTTTCCGGCAAAGTGCCAATGTCGCTTGCCATCCTTCGACATGCTGGATAAGTCTGGAAAACCCACTTCACAAATTTCCCATTTTTCGGAGGATGATGTGTAATAATTATTATAGTGCTATTTTTTAGCCACGTTAGTGTATTGCCACGTGTATGTCTATTTATTGTACGAGTATCTTTTTTTTTTTCCTCTTATAAGATTCACCTTTTATTGTATTTAAATTAAATACACCACTACTGTTCTAAAAAACATTGATTCTATTTATTTCAGTAATTACCTTGCGCATTTTAAATATTTAATTAGTCAATTTATGGAGAAGAACTCTATGTTCGATTAATTTAATTGCTTTCTGAGATAAAAGTTAAAATAAAATCATTAAAGAAAGTCAAAAGTGATGGGAGTGATGAGAGAGAACAAATGGTATTAAAATTAATTATACTATGCATTCTATTTACTCACAATTTCAAACAATATGAAATTCCGTTATGGTATTAAAATTTGCTTATAAGAAGGAAGAGAGCAAGTTAAAAAAAAAAAAGATTCGCGCTTGACAAACACGCTCCCAATAAGTTCAACCCCACAAAGTTAGGAGTGGTCTATGGTTGCCCTATCAAAGATTTATATGCCTTCGTATCATGCAGCTCAAAATCGTCAAAATTCGGCTTTACCACTTATTACTGCAGTTGGTCTTAGTTGTTCTTTGACAACAATAACAACAACATCAACAACATCAACGTATTATCTCTTATGCTTATACTCCACATAATTTTCAGTCAAATCTCTTGTAGGAATTCTTTTCTTTTCTTTGATAAAGCAATTCCCCTAAATGTGGTATCAAAAATTTGTAAACTAGTAATGATAATAAAATTATGTGTAATTTGAGCTGAAATTCCTTATTCATTACCTTGATAATGAAAATAAGTCTCCAAATATCTAATTTTCTTCACTAATTTTCACACCTTGAAGTTGTAAAGGATGTTAATAAACTTTTGTGAGTCACATGTTTGAAGATGTGTTTTCATAACCATGAATCCATTATAGTAAGCTCACTAGTGTTATAAATTATTAGGGTAATTTGGTAATTAGACTTTTAGCAGGTTTTGTAAAGATATTTTGTATCTCTATATATATAACATGTCAGGCAACCTAAACAGGTTAGCCAATCATTTCACAATACTTGCACATGGTATCAAGAGCCTAGATCAAGTATATAGTTAAAAGGATTCACGTACGACTTTGTGCGCCTTCGCCAAATATTTAGAAGTCAAAATAACTGAATAAAAAACCAACTGAGGTTAGCATGAGTGGTTAAGGGCCTCTTGCTCCTTAACCAAGGTCTCGGGATCGAGCCTTGGGAATGGAAAAAATCTCAGTTGGGAGGGATGCTGCCCATCGAGGTACTCATACAAACTCCCGCAGGAGATTAGTCTACTCGCCTAAGACGGTGGAAAACTCCTCGCAGTAGTACCAAAAAAAAAAATAACTGAATAAACAGGAGAGGGACAAATTCTCATAAGGTGGAAGTGTGGAAGCGTGGAACTGTGGAAGTATCAAAAATAAAGTTTCTTCTTGCTAATTTGGTAAGCCACAGGGCCCACAACTAGTTGTAGGAGAGCAATAATCGCAAGTCACATTCCCCAATTCCCTGCCACTTACTCGCACGAGCCCTAATTCACAATTTACCATTCAACTTATGTACATTTTTCTTTTACCAATTTCACAATTTTTTTTCGAAAGAACCTATTTCACAAATTAATGCTATACATATGGTTAATTATAATTTCCAAACCGCTATAAAATGAAGTCTACAATGTTAAAAGATGTACTTCCTCCGTTTTGAATTAAATAATACATTGTTATTTTTACAGATTTTAAGACAAAAAATTGTAAAGGTGTTTAGACTTTAGAGTATAAATAATGGTGAAGTTAGTGGGTATGGGCCGTATGGCCCCCATCCCTTTTGAAGTTAGTGTTGTTAGATATTGTTAATGATGTGTTTAAATAAATTAAGGGCATAAAAGTCATTTCACAAGCAAAAAGTTACTATACAAAGCAAAAAATCAAAGTGTATCATTTATTTTAAAACACCCAAAAATAGAAAGTGTATCATTTATTTCAAAACAGATAAAGTATGAAAATGGCATCAAATGCTTATTTTATGTTTTATTAGATAAAATCCATATTTGCCTATTTCGAGCACTAAAAATTAAAACACTCTCTTATTTCCCCCTATTATATTATTCATTCTATTTATACTCTAAAAAATCCAAACAATATGAGTTTCCGTCCCATATATATACTAGTTGTTGTACCGCGCGCGTAACAATGTATTATACGGTTATTTATAAAGAATCAAGGGTAATTTATTGCTAAATATGTGAAGAGAAAACTTTTGTTGCTAGCTCTATTATTTTTTGAAAGAAGTAATCATAAACTACAACGCAAACGAATTTCAACTATATAGACTGGAACATACAAGAGGCACGAAGTATATTCATTACTTTCTTTTACCAACTTGCTTACTCTCACAATATTTCTTCAAAACACACATGATGAAGTAATCCTTTAGTGACCATACTAAATGTAATCATGAGGTAGGAAGTATTGACAAACATATCAAATATATCTGCTTCATGTCTCACACAAGGCTCCCGCCTGACACGTATTCAATCTCATTACAAACTAAAGTCCTTCCTCTCAAGGTTCTTCTTGTGGTAATTGCATTAAGAAGTATCCATTTTCATGAAAATTTATAAGTGAAGTAAAAAATGCAGCATGTGAACGCATGCAACAGACAGCAAACAAGCCTGTGAAATAATTCATACAACTGAAATTAAGCTACTTCAACTCAACTACAAATATACAATCAGTGTTTCATAAACGGTACAAACTTCATGAGTCTTTCTGGCTTGCTAAACCTAGAGCTAAATGGTTCCTTTTCCTTATCTCTTCAGAAACCCGTACATGCAAACATATCCGCCGGCCGAAGTCGTAAAAATAGATCTGAAATGGTAAAAGAAATGGAGGTGGCAAGATCATCAAACCTTTAGAATGACAAATATCGAAATCTAAAATTAAATCACCCTAAAAATAGATGAATAGAACAAAAAATTGTAATCACTCACAACTATCGACGATAATTACTACAACGGCATTTTACGATTAATCAAACTATTAGGGAGTACTATTTACTTTTATATATGCACCATAACAACCCCATATAGAAAAGGTTAGAGGTGTGGGTTCATACCTTCTGTGAACAAACAATGAAACTGTCGGAAATCCCAACAAACGGAACCTCAATGAACCGCAACAGTGCATGAAAAGTGAATTACACGTAAGAGAAACCTCTCATGTGCATGAGAAGGTGAAAATAACAAAAATTCAAATAGTACCATGGTGGGTGTGGCGTTGGTTCATCTTCGTTGGCGTTGCACCTCATGCCATCTGTCTCACACCTCATGCCCCGCCTTGGTGCGCTCCTCCTCTAGGGTTCCGCCAGGGTTCTCGCACCCATACGGTGCACCAACGGTTCCACCGTTGTCTTTTGGATCATATGTTAGCGGTCTTCCGCCCTTGGTCCCCACCTATTCTCCTCCACCGCTCCCTCTCGCCGCATCTTTGACAAATCAAGACATCACTCGCTTCGTCTCCATCAAATTATCTACCCCCGAAGATTATCTTATGTGGAAAACTCAGGTGACGTGTTTTCTTTCGACACATCAATTACTTGGTATCGTTGAAGGTACAATTCCGGTTCCTCCTTCTACCTATCTTGATAATCTTGGACAATCTTTGCCTAATCCACAATTTTATGAGTATATGCGACTTGATCAACAAATTAAATTGTGGTTATATGCTTCGATTTCACGTGATGTTATGATGGATGTACATGAATTGCATACTACTGTTGAGATTTGGAATAGATTACAGTCACGGTTTTTGCATGCTAGTATGGCTCGATCCATGGAGTTGAAAGGTAGACTTAGTCATATGAAGAAATCTGATCAGCAGACTATGGAAGTCTTTTTACGGGAAATTAAAATTATTGTTGATTCCTTAGCTGCTATTCAGTGTCCTGTCTCTCAGTATGACTTGGTTCAGTATACTTTGACTGCTTTGGATCAAGATCATGATTATGATGCTCTTGTCACTACCTTGTTACAATTTCAAACGTCCTTGACGTTTGATGATCTTCGCCCCAAGTTACTTCAGCATGAACAACGCATTAAGGCTAAGCGTGCATACGATGAAACGTCTATTGCTCATCAGGCCTTAGTTGCAGTTCAGTGAGGCTCTTCGGGTTCTCAATCATCTACTTCGGGTGGTTCGAACTCTAAGGGTCAAGGGGTGGAAAGAACAAAAATAGAAATAACAAGGGTGGTCGTGGCAACAATGGCGGTCGTGGAAATGGAGGACAGGGTGGTCGTGGCAATGCAGCCCGGAATAATGGTATGGGTAATTTTCATGATGTTTCTTATGTTGTTTATTCGTGTGCCAATTATATTGCTAATGATTTATCTTCAGCGGGAAGTAATCCATCTAACGACAATTTAGCCAACACTCCTTCTTCAGATACTTGTGGTCTTTGTTGGTATCCAGGTCACCAAGCAGCCTATTGTCCTCAGCGTTTCAATCACATCTTTGTGCCTTCCTCTCCTGATGGTGTCACACATGCTCTAGCTGCACTGTATGTTGGCGGTGAAACGAACGACTCCGTTTGGTATCCAGATTCTGGAGCCGCATCTCACATGACCTCACAGGATGGTATGCTATCTAATGCTCTTCCTTACACTGGTTCGAGTTCTATTATTGTTGGTGATGGCACGAAACTTCCCATTAATAAACTTGGCAATTTAACTCTGTCTTCCCCTAGTCGCCCCCTTCGCCTCACGAAGGTGTGACATGTTCCCCAGTTAAAACATAATCTGATGTCTGTTCAAAAGTTATGTCAGGATAATTCTTGCATAGTATGCTTTGATGAGTCTTCTGTTTGTGTTAAGGACAAGACCACGGGGGCAATTCTGTTGCGGGGAATCAGTAGGAATGGTGTCTACCCTCTTCAGCCTCACATCCTAGCATCAGCATCGTCATCCCGAGTTTGTTCACAGTCTTCCCGAGTCTGCTCAGAGTCGTCTGTCCCTGCTCTTATAGCAACCAAGGAGTCTGGAGATGTTTGGCATACTCGCCTTGGTCATCCTTCTGCTAGAGTTTTAGGGAATTTACGTTCACAAAACTTGATTTCATGTAATTCTAAGTTTCATGACGATTGTGATTTTTGCAAAGCAGGAAAGATACATCGTTTTCCGTTTGAGTCTGTGACTCATCGTGCTCCCTATCCCTTATATTTGATACATAGTGATCTTTGGCAATCGTCTGTTAAATCCAATCAATTTTTTCAGTATTATGTGGTGTTTGTTGATGATTATTCGCGTTTTTCATGGTTATATCCACTTAAACTGAAATCTGATGTTTATTCGACCTTATTAGCATTTCATAAACTTGTTGAGAATCTGTTTAATTCAAAAATTAAATTTTTCCAAAGTGATGGTGGACGTGAGCTTGATAACACTCCTTTACTACAAAATTTCTGTGATTCGGGAATTTATTTTCGAAAGTCTTGTGCTCGGACTCAAGCGCAGAATGGTGTGGCCGAAAGGAAACATCGAACTATTATCGAGATGGCACGTACTATGCTTATTCAATCTGAGTTGTCATCTCGATATTGGGTTGATGCGTGTTATACGGCGATTTATACGATAAATCGTCTTTCCAGTTCGGCATTGCAGGGTTCATCCCCGTTTGCTAAGCTGTTTCATCGTCCTCCTTCCTATGAGGTCTAAAATATTTTGGTTTTGCCTGTTTTCCGTTGTTTTTAGATCCTAAAATACATAAATTACAGGCTAAGTCGATTAAATGTGTTTTCATTGGCTATGCATCAAATTATAAGGGTTATCGATGTCTTGATCCTCTTTCTGGCAAGGTTTACACAAGTCTTCATGTCCTTTTTAGTGAACGGCAATTTCCCTATCGTACTCTTGTGTCTCCTAAGTCCCTTGAGACGTCTCACGACGAGTTCCTTGACCCCTTAGTCTCGTTTCCGAGTCTCATTCCGTCGGGTGTGTCTTCTTGTGAGTCCTTTGGTCCCCCACATAGCTCACCTAATGGGTCTAAGTCCTTGTTGTCTTCCAGTCACCAAACGCCTGCTAGCCCGCAGCCTCGTCTTCCCGCGCCCGCAGGGTCTTGTGTGCACACGCCACTAGATGCTGCCCACCCGCAGGCTTGTAGTTCCTCGCCCGCAGGTTCGCCCCTGCACAGCTATCGTCCGCAGCCCCGTCATCCCGCGCCCGCGGGGTCTTGTGCGCCTACGCCACAAGTTGCTGCCCACCCGCAGCCTTCTCCTGCGCCCGCGGGAGGCTTGCTGCCCTCGTCCTCATCACACGCCATCCCGCATGATGAGTGTGATTCTTCCACCCCTTCCCCGTATAGTCTTGAGTCGTCCCCGTCTCCTATCGTCCCTCGCCCTAGGCGTCCTAGGAAGTCGTCTAAGTGTGTCGATCCTACTAATGTTCATACCATGACCACGCGTCTAAAAGACGGAATCATTTCAACTAGGAATTTATTGGATTTAAAAACCGATGTTGTTGAGTCTGAACCGTCTAATTTTAAGCAAGCGTCTAAAGTTTCACGTTGGCAACACGCCATGCGTGATGAGTATGAAGCATTAATTAAGAATGGTACATGGGAAATTGTGCCTCGCAACAACAATAGAAACGCTCTTGGTTGTAAGTGGGTGTATAAGATTAAATATAATTCTGACGGTTCTGTGGAGCGGTTTAAGGCCAGACTTGTTGTTTTTGGTAATCATCAGCAGGCAGGTATTGACTACTTTGAAACCTTTAGTCCTGTAATTAAGCCTACTACTGTTCCCTTAGTTCTTACTCTTGCTGCTACTTTTAAATGGCCTATTCGTCAACTCGATGTTAAAAATGCTTTCCTTCATGGTTTCCTCAATGAGGAAGTCTATATGCGTCAGCCTCCTGGTTTTGAACACCCTTCTCAACCACATCATGTTTGTCGGTTACGAAAATCCATTTATGGTTTGAAGCAAGCTCCTCGAGCTTGGTTCTCTCGTTTCAGCAACTTTCTTCTCTCTATTGGTTTCAAGTGCAGCAGTTGTGACACCTCTATGTTCACTCTCAAACACAGTAGTCATATTCTCATTCTCTTGCTCTATGTTGATGATATTGTGCTTACAGGTAGTAGTTCCTCTTTGCTTCAGAAATTATCAGTGTTCTCTCTTCCCAGTTTGTTATGAAGGATTTGGGTGATTTGCATTACTTCTTAGGCATTCAGGTTTTACGTACTCCTCAGGGTTTGATGTTGTCTCAAAACAAATATGTAGTTGATCTTCTTCACAAATTTCATCTTCATACTGTCAAACCCGTACGTACTCCTGTTGTCTCTCGTGTCACTCTTTCACTCTTAGATGGTGAACTTCTTGCTGATCCCACAGATTATCGTAGTATGGTTGGTGCATTACAATATTCGACTATGACTCGTCTTGATATTGCTTATGCTGTTAATTCGGTTTCTCAATTTATGCATGCGCCTCGTACTACTCACCTTCATGCTGTGAAAAGAATTTTCAGGTATCTGCAGGGAACTTCTGATTATGGGCTATTTCTTCATAGTACTGGCTCTCCTACTGTGACTGTTGCCTATTCTGATGCTGATTGGGCCGGGTGTCCTGACACTCGGCGTTCTACTACTGGTTATGCTGTCTTCCTAGGGAAGAATTTGATCACCTGTCGCTCTAAGAAGCAACCTACTGTTTCGAAGTCTTCTACTGAAGCTGAGTATCGTGCTGTTGCCTACACTGCGGCCAAAACAATTTGGATACGTCAATTGTCGGCTGATTTAGGGTATTTTCATCGACGGCCTACCATTCTCTATTGTGACAATGTTTCTGCTATGTATCTTACTGCCAATCATGTTCATCATGATCATGATCGTAGTAAGCATATTGATGTTGATTATCATTTTGTTCTTGAGATGGTTGCTAAAGGTGGACTTCAGGTCAAGCACGTTCCGACACAGTTGCAGGTTGCTGACATTTTTACTAAGGGTCTTTCGTCTGAGTTGTTTTGTAAACATCGTTCCAATCTATCCGTGATTCCTCCCCGTAAAGATTGAGGGGGTGTATTAGGGTAATTTGGTAATTAGACTCTTAGTAGGTTTTGTAAAGATATTTTGTATCTCTATATATATAACATGCCAGGCAACCTAAACAAGTTAGCCAATTATTTCACTATACTTGCACATAAACTAACGACATAAAAATCATAAGATAAGACATTTAATAGGATATAATATTGTTTGGGCTAATTTTATTAATCATTTCATATTATTATCATTAATCATCATTATTACTATTAATTTATAATTATTAATATTATTTATTTATAACTATCATTTTAAAATATCCAAAATAATACTACCTCCGTTTTTTTAATATGTACATTCGCTTTTGCGCACGGACCAAGGAAAAAGTGCAAAAGTAAGAGAGAAGGATAGTAAAAGTATTTTCCTCTCTGCAGAAAAAATATTTTCCTCTCTGCAGAAAACAGAGTTATTTGCGTGAATACTGTCCACGTAGGCTCGTGTTAACGTTTTATTTTTTTGCGCACTTTAGTGAAAAGCTGATACTCACAGAAGAAGCGTCTATCTTAATAAAAAATATCTCTATGCTTCTCTACGGTCAATAAAGGAATTTAAAAAAGATTTAGTCAAAAGCCACTACTCATAAATCATAATAGAGGCTTTTGACTGAAGCACAGAAAAAAATGGTGAATTACTAATCGAATTTACATGAACAATAATCATATAAATAACTTTGATTAGAAAGTAAGGAGGAAATATTTTTGATTGTAACATACTTCAAGAAGAAATTTGTACATTTAGTAAATTTCGTGTGGCTTTATTTTAGATTTGTCGAGGGTGGACCTGGAGGTGCATTGGTGTCAGGGTGTGTGCTGGGTGAACGTACTCCCTCCAAGAAGCGCGTCACAAATCTCAATTTTCTACTCTTAATTGCTTTATGTGAAGTGCGTACACTTTTCAAAAAAAAAAAAAAAAAGTGCGTACAAATTGTCAAACACTCTGATTAGACACATAAGATCCTCCAATATTAAGGTTCCGTTCAGTTCATAGTCATAGATGTGTACTTGTGTTAGTGGCCAGAACGAATAGGTTGAGCTCCTGATCTCCACTTGTACTTCTATTTCTCTGATTAGACTCATTAGAGTACCTTTTTATGAGATGAGACATATAAGATCCTCCAATATTAAGGTTCCGTTCAGTTCAACTTATTTTTATTGAACTGAACTTATTTTTACTGAATACTGAATTGAATTTATTGAATTTATTTTTACTGATTTATGTTGTTTTTTCTTCTTTGCACTACTGATTTTTATTGAACTGAACTTATTTCTACTGAACTGAACTTATTTTTGCTGAACTAAACTTATTTTTACTGAATATTATTATTTTAAGATGAACTGAACAGGCCTAAACTGTAGAATTTACTTAAAGAGGTAAATAATCTTAATAACAAATTATTTTGTACATTTTTAATTGTTATATTAATTTAACTCTATTGGCTGGGTAGGAATGGGTGCTACTGCCCGTGATTGAAATGGACGCGCAATGTGTGCTGCGGTTAGGCGAATTAGAGCTCGTTGGTTGATAGGATTTAGTCGTATCACCTATTCAAAGATAATTCCTACAGTCCTCTAACAATGGTAGTAAAAGGAAGTAGGGTCGAATCCACAGAGAGACGGAGTTCTAAGTTAATATTCAGCTAAAAAGCTACTTCAGACAAGATCAGATAGAAACAGCTGAACTAATAATTAACTACTAGAAAACAATATAAAGTGGAATTTTATTCTATGAAATAAAGGTCTAGGGAATTAGTTCGGTCCACCATGCTTATAACAATCAAAGGATCAAACAACTATCAGAACCTAGGTCGAGAATCGATAGTTTAGAACAATGTCAAGCTATGGTTAAGTCTCAACGTCCATAATTCAACATATGCAGCATGTTCACAAACATAATCAGAATTACTGGTGTGTACTAGGCCTCTAAAAGTAAGACGGATATGTGCAAACAATTATTAACCTCAAGTAATCAAAGAAACTGCACAATAACGTTAATTACTCAATAAGAACAAATCACACCATAACCTATCTCATCAAACCCTAGAAACTAATAGCAATTCAAATAATCATGGTATAAACATGGCTTCCCTATCTAAATCCCTAGAAATTAAACTACTCACTCATAATTGAACTGACAATAATAAAACTAATTTGAAACCCTAATAATTGCATCATGAATGATTAAATAATTAAACTAAGCAATCAAAGTAATTAAAAGAGATTAGGGTAAGAAAAAATACCAATTGACAGAAAGCAGGAACTTTTATTGAAATCGAATAGGTTCAATCACCTTTAATCTAATCTAGAGTGTTTAGACTAAAATAAAGCTAAACTAAGAACTATGGAAAAACTAGAATGAAAAGATGTCTCTAAAAATATGAGGAATAGCTATTTATAATAGCCCCAAAATCTAATTAAAAAATGAATAGAAAAAGATAGAATTTCGGGAAAAAGAGCTGTCCGTGCTCCAGGCCCGATCGGGTCAATTCCCGCCCGATCGGGTGGCTAAACTGCAATTCTGCATCAACTTGCGAAGGCCGTATCTCTCAAACCAAAAGTCTGATTGGGGCGTGTGACCTATCATTGGAAAGCTCTTGAAGTCTAAAATCCAACCCAATTGGAATTTCTGGATTATCAATTTTCTACAAAAAGTTATAATGAAAATAGTGAAGGTGTGTCAGTTTTGGCACTTCTTTCACTAACTCTTTGCTTCATTCCAACTCAAAATTGTCCCAAACGGATGCATTGTGATCCTTGTGCAAGCTACCTTCATCTTCAATGATTAATAGGCTACATCCTTGGTACTCATGATAACTTTGTATCAAAATAACCTGAAAATCATCGAAACACACAAACGGGGAGTAGTAGAGCACAACTTATGTAATTCATGTCATTATGCACCTAAATGCTCAAAAAGGAGTTCTAAATGCAATCTAAATGCATCTAAAAACTATATATAAATGTGATACATCATTGGTCAACCCTCGTTGCGTAATGTAAGGCAGCCGTGTTTGGGCTTCGTTTGGCAAGGTCTCATGGGTATGCCAAGATTATTTTAGGGTCGGACAACCTCACCCTGATCAACAAAATGAAGAGTGGTATTTTCATGATTGCGGAAGCAGATAGCATCTTGGAAGATTTAGCTTATTTTGTAGTTATTTCGATGTCTTAGTTTGGTCTCATGTTAAGCGTGATGACAATTGTGTTGCTCATCATCTAGCGAAGTTAGTTCCGTTTGGTTGTGAACAATGTTTGGAGAATCACGCCCCAAGCGAGATTACCCCATATGTACTTATGGACTCTTTATTAATATAAAACTAATTTCCCCTCAAAAAAAAAGTTGACTCTACAAACTCTGCTAAAAAATAAGTCTAAAGGATCTCAACACCCTTTTTATTGTATTTAATTAAATACTCTATCATTGTCTTTCTGGTTATCATTCCAGTCACTACTGGCAACTTATAGGTTTATTGCTATGGTTGGATAGGACCAAACCGGTCTCATTTTCGGTCCATAAAATCGGGTGAAATCGTCATCCGGTCCGATCCGATCTAATCTAAGAATAGTTATTCAGCTCCAGACCCTTTATTAAGGCTATTTCACTCCAATTCTGAATGGTATTAATCTTTTGATTATGGTTTATACTTCGTTTGTTCATGAAAAGATTTCCCTACTTTTCATATTCATCTACTCCTCAAAGTTACTCTTTCCTACTTTTTTCTTTATTCCTAAATTAGTACTCCCAATGTTTCACAAAGATTGTTTCACTTGCATACTAAACACAATTCACATAATTTATTTTGACTATCGTTTGTGATTTATACGTAAGAAAAACTATAGTCACCTTTGTTGTATTCACTATTTTAATGACCACAAATAATATTTATTTGAGTCTAGGATTCATTTGTTTACTTAACAACGAATTTAGTTTTAGACTTAGATTTATTTTTGTATATAAAGCATTCTTATATATTCTTTTTATGTCTTATGGAAATAATTATTTTAATTTTAACATGAGGAGAAATGGTTAACAATTTAACCTAATTAAGTTCTTGAAATTAATTATTGTATACACTCAAATAGATATATTATTATTTTCTTTAACTTCAACTAATAGCATGGAATATATTTTCAATAAAATAAAATTCCATGATATTAGATGGAGTGTTTTTGATGTCATGTGTTCAGAATTTAACGAGTCAAATATTGTATAACAAACACAACAACCATGCGCTTAAGGATAACTGCCCAACCAGGTTGTTCCTGGAACCTAGGGAGTCCGAAAACTGGCTGCACAAGTGGTTCCTGGATTTTAGGAAGTCCATAAACAGCTCGTTGATTATGAGGAGCGTGTAACAACCCCTACGCACATATTGCTCCAACCGCCTAATTAGTAGCTAGATTCTAGGAAGACTAGCAACAACATGTTGATTATGAGGAGCGTGTGGTCTAGCAACATGTTAAATAGCGAAAAGGCTGCACAGAGAACACTAAGACTTTCCAGCATATTCAAGTTCACATATACTTAGAAAGTTTTCGTTCTATTTACTCCTCTTCATAAGCAAATAAATTTGTAATCATTTTGAGTGTTGGATGATAGAAATTAAGTGAGAAACTTGTGTAATAAAGAGAGAAAGAGAAGACTTCGAGTGAGGTTGAGTGAGAAACTTCACGTGTTCAGGGAACACGGTGACTGGGAACAGATTCCTAGAGGAACAGAGTGAGGATTTGTAATAGGTTGTACTGAGTTGTAAAACTATTATAAACGAAAGATAGCAGGGTTTCTTCCTAGAGAAGTTTGGAAGAATACCTTGTTTAGTAATCTCTTGTGTTCCTACTCTTTATAGCTTATTCTCTTTTGTTTATTGAAGAGTTTTTTATTCTGCAAAAAATTGTCTAAACTCCCACAACTACAACTCCCCTTGTAGTTGATCTAGTGTTCATACTAGAGTAACAACGTTAGATCTGAATTCGTGAAAATAAGTATTCAATTAATATATACTTTTTTAATTTTTTACAATTACATATATTAATGCCTTAAGTCTTAAATTAGCATGCGGCAAAACAATAAGTTAGTAAAATTCATTGTGAAACAGACGGAGTATATAATTTTCCTCTTTCATTCAACATTATCCCCTACCTTATTTCACACTCTCACAACCACAATATCTCTTCTTCTTTTTTAGAAAAAAATGGCTCACTTATAGGCTCTATTTATTTTAACGGAAAACAATTTTCATGGAAAATCACTTTTCAAAGCAAACAATATTCAATTGAAAATATGATTTTACAAAAAAGTTTTCCTTTCTTTGTTTGAGTGTAGGAAAACTTGGGGAGAAAATGTGAAATAAAGCAAAAGAGAAGGAAAAATGGGAAGGAGAGAATCAAGAGGAGTAAGGATTGGAGAGGAAAATGTGGCATACCTTATTTACAAAATGAAATTGGTTTTTCTTCTTCTAAGAACACTTTTCATCTTTAGAAAAATTGTTTTCCACCCCTGACCAAAACAAACAAAGGAAAATAAAAGAAGGAGGAAAATATTTTCCGAGATTATGGTTTTCCACCAAAACAAACGGAGCCATAGTCTCTTGTACCCACTCTCACTCTCCTACTTGCGTGGTTTATGCAGTAAATAGGAATATGCTTGTTTGAGAAACGATAATACAATATAATTAGCGCTTAAAGATGATTGAGAATCAAACTCTATTTAATGCTACTCCAAACTTTATTGTAAAAATATTAATATTAAAAGCTATATAGTGATATGGAAATCCTATGTGACGCTTCAAATGCTCTCTAAACGCACACAAACACGCATTACACACACACAAGAACATATATACGTAAATCTTATAGGCCGTCATCTACCCTCCAAAAATAAATGTAACTCGGACTCTCTAACTAGCAGGAAGAAAGGGAAAGCAAGGGTTGATCCCACGAAGACTAAGGGAAGCATTGACAAATATTTACTTATGATAAGCTAGGTCAAGTCTTTCTTTTGCTAAAATCATAGATCATTCACAAACCATAGGAAATAGTCTCCACCAACTAAATCTTTATTCACAAATCAAACAATCAAAAGAGTAATTGACAATGGGGATCAATTGAGAGGATCGATTCATTCAACGTAATCTTATTTCTCTTTCGAGCTAGCTTGATAGCCTAATCTCTTTCCAAATACCTATTTTCATGGCTTATATATTTTCATAAATCTGATGAACCAAGACCAAGGAAGCAGGTCTCCTAGGCTAGGTAGTCCATTTTTCATGGTCCTTCAAGCCCAATGATTAGAGGGAACCCCTTAATTAACTTCTTCTATCAATCCTGCAATACCGACACCTAAATCAGGCTTCTATGATGGTCAATCATACAAGCAATAATAATAATCCCAAATCAGTTAACCAAACTTATACCTATCAAAGCCAAATGTTCAATTGGAAGGTTCACGAGCTCGTAAATAGCATAAATCCTTTCCCAAGAAAGAACTATTCACAAATCATATAAAGAAATTATGAAATAAAGACATTGATTATATAAGTCATGAACTAGAACACTAATCTAAGATAGATAAGAAAATAAAGTGGAAAATAGTATGAAAATAAATAAATTAATCAACACAATGATGAGAGGGAGTAATAAATTCTTATTAATAATACAAGGATTCTCCAAAATTTCAAGTATCCTTCTTAGATTCGTCAAAATCTTAACTTTCGACAAGCTTTTCTCACATCTCTCACTAAATGATGAGAACTTTTCACTCATTTCTCCTAAGCTCATGGATGATATCCCTCTAAAAGTCTCATTCAAATGTTTGGTGTCCGTGACTAGGTTGGCAATGGGTCTTGGACTCGGTCCAGACCCAGACCCATTAATAAGAGTCTGGGTAACTTTTTTAGACCCAATGGGTCTGGGTCGGGTCTGGTCTAGAGGTTATCAGGCTGGTCTGGGTTCAGGTCCAAATATATCGGACTCAGACCCGGTCCAGACCCTACCCACAGACCCATTTACATAAAAAAATTCAAAAAAAAATTAAGTTGTAAATTATGAATTTATCGGTAGTGGTGACTATATTTTAAGACATGCAATGATGTACGTTAAGATTTTATGAGCTATATTTTGTTAATTGTTTCGAAACAAACCTTACTTATGATCACGCAATCCTATAAAATAGGCAAAATAAATTTATTAGATTCAAAAATGCTATTAAACTTGAAATTCAAAAGGACACACTAAGGACCCTAGACCCATCAGACCCAAAGTGGATATGGGTCGGGTCTGGAAGAAATTAATGGGTCTGTGTCGGGTCTAATCCAGACCCGACCCATACCCTTCCCATTGCCATTCCTATCCGTGACCTCTAACAGTGTGTTTGGTAATTTTTAGTAAAGGAAAGGAAAGGAAAGGAAAGGAAGGGAAGGGAAGGGAATGTTATTAAAGTTTCCAATGTTTGGTTCACACGAGGGAAGGGAAAGGATGGGAAAGGATGGGAAGGGAAGGGAAAGGATGGGAAGGAAATAAATTAGATCTAATACTACAACTGCATCACATGAATTAGCAATTTAGCATTACCACCAAGCATTCCACCGATTTTACAAATTAATACTCCAATTAGAGTAATTCTTATATGATAATAATATAAGAAAGAGAACTGTGAATTTCAATTGGCTGCAACAAATAGTAGAGGGAGGTTGAGTAATTACCTGTTGACTCAGCAAAGTTCTTTTGCTGGTGGAGTATGCAGTTGAGCAGTTGTAACGTAGGTGAGGTAAAACTAGGGTTTATGTATTGCTTAATATTTGGAGGGAGAAATATTAGTGGGAGTGAAATTAATTAGTAAATGGAGGTAAGAAATTTTTGGGGATAAAAAAAGTCAGTTTTTAATATTTATCTCTTTCTTTCCAAATTCCTCCAATTTTGGGAGGAAAGGAAAGGGAGAATTTCTAGGTTTTCTTTCCTGTCATTTCCTTTCTTTTCCTATCAAATCCTTTCTAATTTATTTTACCAAACAAGGGAAAACCTCTTTTTTCCTTTCCCTTCCTTTCCTTTCCATCCAAATCCTCCCTACCAAACACACCATAAAAGGTTACAAAAAATGGATACGGGTTGAAAAGCATAGATTTATGCGGGAATTGGTGGAGCGCCCGCTCCATTCAAATCACACAAAAAATAAGGCTTCAAAAGTTTTGGAGGGCCTGCGCCATTCAAAATCTAGAGCGCTCGCTCTCTTTGAGCAGACATGCAACTTTGAACATCCATATCTCTCTCATTCTTTATAGGTTATGGCTAGTCAAAGTTCTTGAGACAAACTTTCATATACAACTTGAATCACATTAAATTGTTGTGAGATGGGGAATATATCCATTTGAAGTTGACTCTTGTGAACAAACACATCCCAAATGTGTTATTTTGCTTCAATAAACTCTTCTATACTCGGTGTGCAGGATGACAACCTTTGATGTCAATCTTAGAACAAAAAAAAGAAATCAATATTAGACCCCAGAAAGATCAATCCAACAACTAGTTTTATCGAACCTAGCTCGAATTGTTTAAAAATGATGTTGACAACTAATTTCTAACCCATAACAACTAACAATCTACTACAAAATACTCTTTTCGTTCTTTTTTAATCACTACATTTCCCTCTTATGAAAGTTACTACTAAGTACTAACCACTATATTCCTAATTTTATTAATTTTACTCTTTCACATAACTTATTGTCTTATTTACATGACATTTTAGTCATTGAGAACCAGTTATTTCTTACTTATCTCTAATTTATTTCATTACCTTAGGCCTGTTTAGATTTACTGAAAACAACTGAACGGAACTGAACTGATTGGAGCTGAACTGAACTGAACTGAATTGAATTGAATTGAATTAAATTGAATTTAATAAATATATAAATAATATTTAAATAATAATAATATGAATATTAAATAATATTTATAATGATAACTAATAATAATGAATAATTATTAATGAATAATAATAATTATATTTTGGGTATTTTTAAATGATAATTATAACTAAATAATATTAATAATCATAAATTAATAATAATAATGATTAATGACTATAATGATAATTAATAACAATTATTTTATAGTCTTTGTATTAATATATAATACCTGATGATGATTATATAATAACAATAATACCTAAGAATTAAATTAATATTACTATTTTAATAATTAGATTTAATTATATATATTAATATTTAGTAATAAAATAATGATTGGGTCAGACCGTGCAAAATTACATCATAAACCGTTTTGACGTGATTTAAATGGATTATGGGCTGAAAACGCGGGTTTATTTTTGCTTTTAACCTAAACCATGTTTCTCCCTAATGATAATAGTAATAATGATGAATAAATCTATAATAAAAAAATAATATACAGATAATAATAATAATTAATAATGATGATATAAAAATAAATAATAATAATAATATAATAATAATAATATTAATAAGAGCAATTAGTAAAATAAATTAGACCAATATAATAATATTTAACAAAATAGTTATAAAAGAATGAAGCTGAACTGAAGTGATTGGAGCTGAACTGAACTGAACTGAACTGAAATTAAGCTGAAATAAACAGGCCCTTAATATATCTGTCCAAGCCATATAATCAAACAAAATGAAAGAATTTACTTTTGTCATACAAGTCCTATATAAAAATCAGGAGGTAGAGTTCCAATAAAAAAAATATAAAAAAAATCAGGAGGTAGTGTTCCAATAAAAAAAAATTCAGATGGTCTTGTATCAAGTTATCAACAGTCAATATTGGGGGCCCCACAAGATGATTAGCGCAGCTTTATGTCGTAAGTAACCAACTAACCATCTTCAATTGTTATTCCTAGGCCCATTACAAGAGCTAGACCAATGATAGGGCCTGCTCAAATGGGCCGAGACATAATTTTTGTGCAAATATAACAGGCCAGGGAGATTCATTGAATCATATAGTCCGACCCATCTTTTCAAACAATTCTCCAAACACCATAACATTTCAATCGCATCTCTTCGTTTCCTCCCAAAGTTTGGCCCAATTACTCAAGTAAGAGAAATTTCTTGCAATATGTGGAACTTATTTTTGCTGTATATTCTAGTTAATTTCTTTTGGACTCAACATAACTGAATCAAATTAAAATTTTAAATTACATTTGTTTGAGCTAAAAGAAGCTAAACTCAAAGTACTTAAAAGGAGAAGTTATATAACTAAATATGAACTTAATTTCATCAAAAATAAACCATAGTCATAAATTTTTTACATAAAATTACAAAATTAGAGTTTTAATATCATCTATTAGCAGTGGCGGATCTAGGATTCTCAAGTTGGGTAGACATTTTCTAAAAACTATATTTCAAGATTTTTTCAATATTCCAAAAGTTCCTATAAAGACTAACTGGAATATTACTTGGATATTAAGTAGTTGAAAAAGTAAGAAGTAGAAAAATGGCAAACTCAAGGTTTGAACTCACAACCAACTAATTAGAGTACTCTTACTTTCACCATTGAGCTATATAATTTTTCATGCTAAGATGTATTGCAAAACATACTTAGATAAAAATTTGGGTAGACAAATTACACTATAGATCCGTCCATGTCTTACCTATATAAGAAGGAAAAATGTATATATAGTTTTTAGCATCTAATTTACAACTTTCAGAATTATATATTACTTCTACAATATTTTTTTTTGATGTTTGCACCCGGTTCACCCTTCGGGCTACATCCGGATCGAGGTCAAGTTCGGGGTGGTTAGGTTTCATTCCTCTCCCAAGGGTGTTGCGGGGATTCGAACACGGGTCCGTCCTACCAAAGCCAGTCCCCATCACCACTGGACCAACACTTACTTGATACTTCTACAATATTTGTCTATGTTCAAAACTTATGTTAAGTCGCAAGTCCATTTTTAATACGGTACATTTCTACATTTAAGTAGGACACGACAATATCTACATTGACAGGAGTATCAAAATAAACGTAGATTATTCATTTCCATTTCTCATATCCGATTTCGTGCAAAATAAATGTATATAGGCAAAGCTCCTAAAGTAAGCCAGATCTCTCCCAATTATTTTGAGATAGTTAGGGTCCTTTAACTAGCTACAGCCACAAGACCTCCACTGGATTATTTTTCCACTTGTCGTAGTCATACCTTTTCCATGAAATTACCTTTATATTTGATTTGTATCATAATCAACCACCATGCATACCCCTCCACTTGTAAAGCTACAATTCACAAAGCAGGAAGTTTGGTACTACTATTTACTTTTTCTATCATCAAAATAAAGAACATCAGGAAAATTAATGCACAAGGTACAACAAAAAACTTCAGGTTGAAGATCTACCAAACATAATTCAAAAGTTCCCCCAAAAAGATTAATATTAATATCATTATAAAAAAAACCTTCACAAAGTCCAAAACAGACAAAGGTGCTATATGTATGAGTTAATAGGAAAAGGAAGATTAATCCCATATTCTTTGCTTAATTGTCTCATATTAGTTAGCCCCTCTTCTTTCCATGTCTTCCTTTTCTTTCTCCCCTACAACATATATATATGTATTTATAAAAACAATGCACCACCACCCCTCTTAACTTCTCTGCTCTCTCGCTTTGTCGCTCTCTAAACACCAACAAATACCTTCTCTAGAAGGCGAAACAAAGAGTATTGAGCATGAAAGGGTCATTAATGACAACAAAAGCTCTTCTTTTGCTCCTTAATTGTGTCATAATCATAGAATTAATGGGTCATCTTATGGTGATTGAAGTTTATGGTGCTAATCAATTTCCAGGTGATCGTTTTCTTCATGATTATCATGGTACTAATCTTGTTAGAAAAATGCAGGCTTTTAAGGAATCAATGGCTGCTTCACCTTCCTCTTTGATTTCTCCTTCTCCTAGCTTTTCTCCTCCGGTAAGTTTTTGCAGTTCATTGGTATTTTTCTTGTATCTTCATCTTTGTCTTAATTCATAATTTTCTTAACAAAAATCATGTTTAGGATGATGTCAACTAGATTATAGTTATGTAAGCGAAAAAACCCATGATCTGGGATCAAATCTCGTCTATATTGTTGTACTATATTTGTGGCTTCCTAAACACAGTATACACACACAATGCTTACTAATGACGTGTACGGTCATTTAGGTTTGGTACCCATTATAGCAAATTACTTTCGTGAAGTTTAAATGAAAATGATATACAGTATGTAGCTTTAATGTCGATTATAAGAAGCTAAAAGGTAGAAAATATTATCGAATAAGTAGACGGTCATTCGTTATTACTGTCAGTTTTCAGTTGTTGGTTCTATGTTATTAAAAGTATCTAAGGGTTATAATAGATTTAATACTATTCATCATACTTACACTAGTTCTATGAGTCCAATGGAGAACAAAAGAGAGGAAAAGATAATACTCAAGGTGATATTACAAGACTACCCTCTCTTGGAGTTTTTCACAAAGTGCACGTCACTAACATGTCGCATTGATAGCTACTCGCAATCTAGTAGGACTGTAGGAGTAACAATGATATGAAATGAATGTTTCTATGACTCCATTTAGAATGGCATATCTAAAATACAATACTTTCTCCGTTTTTTTAAAATGTGACACTTTTCATCTAAGGAAGTTTAAAATTAGTTGTGACACTTTCTTATTTGGGCAAAACTTTCTCTCTATCTCTCTCCTATCACATGGGTACCTTTCTTTCTTTCACTCTATCTCTTTCCTCTCCAAAAATTGTCTAGGAGTCCGTGAAATCAAAAGTGTCACAACTAATAAAAAACGGAGGAAGTAACATATTTCATGTACTTTGGAAAAGGTTTAATCTCACTATTGCATATTTTTAATGATTTCAATCAAATGTTTCATGAAAAACTACACATTGATTACGCTAAATATTTTCCGGGATGTTAACGAATGTAGGGCACGACGACAAGCGCAAGAGTGTATCACGTGGCATCATATGGTGCAGATCCAACGGGAAAAACGGATAGCACGGAAGCACTTCTAAAGGCATTTAGAGATGCTAGTGAGAGCATAAGCAATGGGTTTTTGATGGATGGTATTAGGAATCTTGGTGGTGTAGAAATCAATCTTGATGGTGGAATTTACTTAATTAGTCGTCCCCTCCAATTTTCGACTCCCAACATCGGAAATATTTTGGTATGTCACTTCTCCATAATCTTCTATGTTTTTGCAAAGTTAAATCTTAGATTAATTGATGGTTGGTATGTTAAATTAGTCGGCATATAAGCAAGTCTTTGTCTAACTGTATAAAAACTAAAGTTTACCTCTATTCCAAACTTCCAACAAAAACTTAATGTGTTATTTGACGAAAACTGGCTCAAATTTTTTGGGTTAGTTGGATCTTGGACTTATTATACATGATTAAGCTCTCGAGTCACTTTTGGTCTCGTTTGAATTATAATCCCATCACTATTCACTGGTGAAAGAACACAAATTTCTTGGTCTTCTATGCAATAATTCCAAGATGATGGTCATGGTTTACATAAGAATTCTATTTTCCACGTTAATGTGGAATGTAAAGCATGTGTGCGCTAAGTTGAGGTGAGATAGTTGTGCTCAAGTTAATTTGAATAACAAAAACTTTGATTCGAGTTTGGGGGGCTTTGGGTCATGATGAAGAGTATGCATCATACACTCGGATGTACTATGCTCATGGTACACCCAAAGTCATTTTTTGTTCAAATAGATTTAGATGTACCATTGTAGTCATAATGAGTCATTATTTATGTTTTCCTTTTTCTTCTCGAAACGTACGTAATATTCAATACACATATTTGACCATACGCATATCGTCCATTTTGTTTTTAAAGAGTAACATATAATTTATCTAATTTTATATTACTAAAACTGGATTTTTAACATTTGAAACAAGTTTTAAAAACCCCATAAAGTTTCTTTTACGTAAATCCTTGTTTTAACGAATACGGTCAATGCAAGAAACAACTGTCAATACAAAATTTTATATTAGGTGACTACATAATAAATATCATAAAATTAGGGTAAGTTTCCTATTCAATGGTAATTTCATATTGTATGTTGACTTGTCGAGAGAGTTAGCATAACTAGTTTTAAAATCTGTCTCATCTAAAACTTGTCCGACCATCAAATACTTTCGAAGTTTTCAAGAAAGTTAGCCAACGACTTGAGCATAGTTGTCTAAGAGTTGATCATACAAATAAAGACTACTTCTAAGTCCTAATTTCTAGTCTTAGTGGCTGCTGCCTGGAGATCTTAGTCGCTTGCTCTTGAAGTGACGAGAAAGAAAATCAGGCATAACTTGGCATATCACATTGTCAAACGTATTTAATCAAAGTTGCTAGCTCAACTCAACTATGCAATTT
Organism: Patellifolia procumbens; assembly: GCA_947645195.1. Classification (NCBI taxonomy): domain Eukaryota; kingdom Viridiplantae; phylum Streptophyta; class Magnoliopsida; order Caryophyllales; family Amaranthaceae; genus Patellifolia; species Patellifolia procumbens. The sequence continues at coordinate 620,535 of CANSGD010001295.1, read as the reverse complement.
CCCCCTTCAAAGAAAAAACAATGCAATTTCTGTAGCTATTTCAACTACGCATTCTAGATAAAAGGAGAATGTTTCAAACTTGAGATTATACATCATACACGCGGGATTACCATGAACATGAACATGGTATAGATCGGTAAATTTTAAGTAAAGAGAACAAACAAATGTTAAATATATGCCGTGATCAATTTGTCATAGAAAGGACCGACCTCCTAAAGTATGCATTTATTCCCAAAGGAGAGTTATTTGTTGACCTACTACATTGAACAAGTTAAAATGGAGTAACAGTTGGAGAGTGATTCAAACTTCTTTGGTAAATATTGGGCTCAAAGTCCAACTAAAAGACACCAAACTTTGCATCTCAATAAATGGTCATTCTATTGAAAAATGTACCCGAAAAGCTATTTTGCATCGCATGCATCTAAATAAATGGTCATTCTATTGAAATGTGTAGCCAAATGCTTTTGCTCTATTCAAACTTACAAAACTCGAGTTAACTTTTGTAATTTAAAGGTTTTAGCTGTAAACTTTATGGTTTTAAAATTTCAACACCTAACTTTTATATTAATTCTTATACAAATAGTTTTAAGTAAAAATCTTAAAGGTTTTGAGTTCAAATCTTTTTGCTTTATAGTGGTTATCCATCGGCATTTAGATAGATAGTATACCACAAGACTTACTCATAAATAAGTAGAAACTAATATTTCTTGATTTCCTAATAGTTGTGACTAGGAGTAGCGTCGGGGCATGGGGTTGCTACTTGCTCGACAGCCTCAGCTTGGCTCGTATTATTTTCATTCGAACTCGAGCCGGATCTCGAGCTTTTTTGAACCAACAATTTGAAATTTAATTTAACATAAAACTCAATTTAGTATACTATTATATTAATTTCATTAAGTAACTGAGTATTTACTAATAATTCACGATTCTAAAACAAATTTTCACATTTTTACTATTAATGTTCATATTTACTATAGTTTAAAGTATTTTGAGCTTGTTCGCGAGCCTCTAGAGCTGATTTAGTTGTTCGACTTTTGAAAATCATCAGCCGAGTTCCAGTAGCTTGCGAGCCATGTAGGCTCTTAACACCGGCCTATTCTTTTCAACTTATTTTCAATTTACTTAAATTATTTTCAATTCAGTTAGTTCACTTCAGTTCCGCTTTGCATAATACTTTTACGCTCAAGTTTCACTATTCCTTTCAGTTTAGTTATTTTTTTATTCTAGTTATTTTCAGTTCAGTTCAATTCAACTGTTTTTAGCCGATGTAAACAACCCATAAGTTGTTTAGCACACACTTTAGGGGCAGAATAGATAAACTTGGTAGATGGATAAGATATACCCCCAACCAAACACATGTACATTTAAATAACAACTAGATGATTAGTTTTATCTTCATAAAATTGATAGAATTTACTAAAGAGAAACAATAGAATAAAATAGGAATGCAATCACAAATATGCAAAATGAAAAAGTAGAAATATTATTTATTATTTTGAGTAAGCAATGAAAGGTAGAGCTTTTATTCAACTTTAGGAAATCTCGTTCCACAACTAATAACCAAATAATAGCCTACTCTTAAGTCTTAACTATGCGCCTTTGGAAGTGTATATACAAAGTAAACTCTCTAGAGTTATACTTTTACCTCATAGTGCGTTTTATTTAGGAAAAATTGTCAAGAATAAGTCAACCTTTGCGTTGACCGCTTTTAACAAGTCTACCTTCGTTTATTCCAGTAACAAGTAAACCTTGTAGCCACTCCGCTTTTAACAATTTGAAACCGGCTATTAGCTCTTATTGACCTTTTGAACAGGTTAAAGTGACACGTGTCACTCCATTATTGCACATATTAATTTTTAAAATATATATTTTAAAAATAAAAAAATAAACCTCCCTCTACCCACCCATCACCCACCCCCAAATCAGTCTCCCATCTCTCATCCATCACCCCACCCCCAAATCAGTCTCCCATCTCTCATCCATCACCCCACCCCACCCATAGCCCTAAAACCCACCCTCCTCCCTCTCTTCCACCACGGACCTCTCCCCCCTTCCATTACTTCCCTCCTTGAACACTCCCAAAACCGAGTCGAAATCGTTCAACTCGACGATTCCATCGGCGAAATCAAATCCGACCCTTCTCTCTCCTTCGACCATCCTTACCCAACCACTAACGCAATCTTCATTCCCGACAAAGATTTCTCTAAACCCGACCTCCTCGCAACCTCCTTCGATTTCCTCCGCATTTGGCACATCAACCCAGATTCACTTTCTTCCACAAGGGTCGAGCTTAAATCTCTTCTTAATGCTAACGAAAACTCTGAATTTTACGGCCCTTTAACTTCATTTGATTGGAACGAGGCTGAACCGCGTCGTATTGGTACTTCTTCAATTGATACGACCTGCACGATTTGGGATATTGAGAGAGAAATTGTGGATTTGCTCATGATAAAGAGGTTTACGACATTGCTTGGGGTGATGCTGGTGTTTTTGCGTCGGTTTCTGCAGATAGGTCTGTTAGGATTTTTTATTTATGAGAGTTCTGAGCGTTCTGAGAGTTCTGAGCGTGATACTCCTTTGGTTAGATTAGGGGGTGTTCAAGGAGGTGTGATTTTGGAGTGGTTTGGGGGGGGGTTGGTTATGGAGGTGGTGCGGTGGGGGTATATTTTGGTGGTGAGAGTTGGTTGTTAAGGTGGTGCTTCGGTTTGTGGGTATCGATGTCGTATTTTTGGTGGTGAGAATTGGTAGTGAAGGTGGAAGGAAGATGACAGACAGAAAGAATGGGAGAGAAGAGTGAAATTATAAAAAAAATTAATTAATTAATTATTTAAATTAATGAGATTAAGACACGTGGAAAAGTGACTTAAACTAACAAGTATACATTAGGTAACCGGTAAAAAAACTTGTTAAAAGTAAAATCATGTACAAGGTTTACTTGTTACTTGAATAAACGAAGGTAGACTTGTTAAAAGCGGTCAACGCAAAGATTGAATTATTCTTGACAATTTTTCCTTTTATTTACCTTATAAACTTTCTACTAAAAACAAATTCAAATTCATAAAAATAAGCTCAAAAAAGTTCTAATAAGTTCAGTTCAAACCAGAGCAAACTTGATGATGATTTTTGGCATTGAAATTTGTGTAATTGGACAATGACCAAGTTTATTTGCCTTACAACATTCCTCAACAGATACATGGAGGAACTCTACGAGCATCAGACAATTTTGCAACTGATCGATACCTCATTGAACTTTCAACATCATCACCTTCTTCTCAAGACAATAAAGAAAACACAAATATTTCCACAGATCAAAAAACCAGCTCATCTTACAACTTTGAGTACATAACATTCAGAGACCTTATGTTAGATTCCAACTATAAATGTGGAGGAATTGCAGTTATAAATTCACTTAGAATCAGCATAGATAATTGTTACATTGTCCATTTTACTTCTAATGGTATTCGGGTCGAAAGCGGACACGAAACACTGATCCGGAATTCATTTTTGGGTCAACATATCACTGCTGGCAACGATCCAGACGAGAGAAACTTCACTGGCACTGGAATAACCCTACAGGGAAATGACAATGTTGTCACTGATGTTGTAATATTTTCAGCAGATATCGGAATCATGGTTTCGGGTCAGGCTAATCTTTTATCTGGGATCCATTGTTATAACAAAGCATTTGGGTTTGGAGGAACCGGTATCTATTTAAAGTTACCGGGTCTAACCCAAACACGGATTGTAAATTCTTACTTGGATTATACCGGAATTGTTGCAGAAGACCCGGTTCAACTCATTATTTCTAACAACTTCTTCTTAGGAGATGCCTTCATTTCATTTAAGTCTGTTAAAGGTGTTGTGAACGGAGTCAATATTGCAGACAACATTTTTTCGGGTTCGGGTAACGGGATCGATATCGTGCAATTGGATGGAAAATTCGGGGATGTTGATCAGATTTTGATTGATCGGAATAGTGTAAAGGGAATGAATGCTAAGGCCACTATTGCGAAGGTAGCAGTACAAGGGAATGGAAGTACTTGGAGTGCGGATTTTAATGGGATTCTTTTGTTTCCGAACCTTATAAAGCACGTGCAATACACGTTAAGTACGAGCGGGAATTCTTTCCCTAATTATGCTCTGCGTAACGTATCGGAAAATCGGGTGGTTATCGAGTCAAGTGTTCCGGCTCCTACAAGTGTGTATGTCATGGTTGATCAAGGATTTGGAAGTTGATTCTTATGTATGTAATTTCAGAGTATTATCTTTGGTACCGGATAATTCATCAAATTTCTTGGTTCGTTGTTTAGAAGGTTCAATTAGGTGCCTGTAGAGTATAGTTATTGCAATGTTCTTTTATTATTACTAATAGTTTTGGTAAATAATACGTTATGATGAGTAATAGTTATGCGAGATCAAATGTATTACAATGTAATTTTAGATATATAATCATCAAAATAGAGCAAAGGAAATTCTTGTCGTAGGCCTAATTTAGCCTTTACTTGTCGTATGTTCCTTTCAAATTTTTCACTTAAATGAGAAATAAGTTAATAAATTAGCAATTAGCTTGGGGTTGTTTGTAACGGGGGTCTTTAAAACCATTTAGAGCGGTGTTTGAGGGGTACTTTTAGGGGGTTAAGAGGAGTGGACTGGATTGAGGGGTCTAGTTTGGACTTAGCTGAATGTAGATAAAGTATAATTATTAGTCAAAAAGGCATATAATCACCTATCATTATGAAAACCATAACTAATTATCAGAAAAAACAGTTTTTTTGGGTCTGAAACCTGGTCAGTTAAGCATAACAGTTTTTTATACGTATTGGTTTAGTTCTTCAATAGTCCTTTCAGTGTCGGTTTGTGTTTGACGGTGCATGTAGAATTGTAGATCAATTGAATCGTTTCATGAATCCAAACATATGCATGTGAAAGAGGAGGGGCACGCCAAAAAAGAAAAATAATATCTAACTCTTTCACTTATATGATAAACCACTCCACTAATTTTATTTTGAACGGCCTCCACATGCAACGTATGCATTTGAGACTAGTAGATAATAAAATTATTCGAGCTCATCTTCTTTATGAGTCTCAATAGTAACATCACTAGTTGGGGAAGCAATACAAGTGAGAACAAACCCTTGCCCCAGCTGGTCGTCATCCAAGAAACTCTGATCGGACTGGTCAACACTACCGGATATCACTTTTCCGACGCATGAGGAGCACGCACCTGCCCTGCAAGAATAGGGCAAGTCTAATCCATTCACCTCAGCAGCATCCAAGATGTACTCATTAGGTGGGCAATCAATCGTCTTGGTGCCTGAAGGGGTGACCAAAGTCACCTTGTAGGAGGCCATCATCCTCCCACCTCGAGCCCCGACCTTCAGCCCGAACACGGCCTGACCCATGTTGGTTGGGAATGCGGCTATTGCCGCTGGTGTTTGGTGCTTTGGCACCAAGGTGGCTACCATCATTGTTGTTGTCGCTGCCATTACTACTAAGTATTGTATAGTATAGTATGTGTGCTAAATCTGTTATGCATTAGTGGAGTTGTTCAGTGAGGGAGTTTATAGAGGAGCTTTGTTTGGTGCTACCCTATCTGCCACGTGGCGGGTATACAGCCACAGGGAGGCTGTTATCTAACCTGCTTATCTATTGGTGCATATGTTCACTGCTTACTGCTAATTAGTTGCATTTCGAGTGTGCCTGCCACACATTCATTTGTCATATTAGCTGTACCCTGTACCACATTCACACGTGATGTTATTACTTATTAGGGCCCTAATCTTTTGGAGGACTTATAATGTACATGTTTATTATTTTATTATTTTGTCTATTATGGACCCACGAAATATAAACGAATAAAATAATGAGATTGTCTCTTAGAAGTACATAACTCTGTGTACACCAAGGTGTACCTAATAATTTGGCATTCTTTTGGACTGAATTAGTGAAGATTAATCTTAAAGTTTACTTCGGTTCAGGATTGCAGGTCAGGCCCGGTCCTGCTGAGTCAGTTATTTCAATTCAACTCAGCTCATAGGAAAATTCTAAATTTAGAGCATATATGGTTGGGGTTCTTTTCATTCTTTGATAGGGAGTCATTCTCCGCTCCTTTTTTTACTTGTTTCGACAAATTACTTCTTTCACTCTATTTCTCTCCTTTATCTAATTTTATTCAGTTTGATTTAGCTCCATTCAGTCCAAGTTTCAGTCCAATTATCAAATTGAGTCAGTGATTTCAATTCAATTAAGCTCATAGGAAAATTTTAAATTTAGAGCATATTTAGTTGGAGTTGTTTTCATTCTTGGATAGGAAGTCATTTTTTGCTCCTTTTTTTTACTTGTTTCGACAAATTACTTCTTTCACTCTATTTCTCTCCTTTATCAAATTTCATACAGTTTAAGTTTCAGTCCAATTAAGAAACCATTAAAACGGAACTGTAGGACAAACAAAAATAATTGCAGGGTGCAATATTATCGATATTATATTATCATTATCAATATAATTGTTATTTTTATTACAAATATTTTTTTGGTTAACGATATAATATTATTAATTATTAATATTTTCATTTAGGGGCCTAATTCTGGTTGTATTAGTTAAAAACCCAAAATGAAATTGATAACTGATATAAAAAGTGAAATTGAATGTGAAATTGAAAACCAAGGTTCAAGCTCAAATTACCTGAAACCGTTAACCTAAAGCTCAAACCTTCGAAGTGTATTCACACATGTGTAGCTAGAGAAACATACAAATAGCTTCCTGAACCTGCAATTATATCAAGAATGCAGAAAAAGGAGATCAGAACTGCTGAAGGAAATTAAACTCAATGATCAACAAGGCTCCATGAAATCGTGTCCTACAGATGCAACATTTAAAAAAGCTAAAATCTTAATCGAACAGGATGCAATAGAACACTGAGCACCTACCAAACCCACTGGCTAATGTGTTGTGCCATCGCTTGAAAGCTCTTGAGAGGTTGCTCGTTGAGCAGACAGCACAGTTTGCTACGAGGGCGACACCAGACCATAAAGATCGACAACCAGATATCAAATGGTCCAATATACTTGCGTAATATACTGGTACTCTCCTGGGAACATCAATGAGGGAGTGAAGATTATTAACAATATACATACAGTGTCTATATTCTCTGTGCTTTAAATTGTGAAGTGCTTTTTGTTCACCCACAACTCAAATACAGTAGACAATAAGGATACAAACCAAAAAAACTGAATTTTACCAGTTCCCATGCTTCAAAGCTACTCCATTGAGGATCAAGTAAGAGCCTTCTATTAAAACACAAAGAAACATCTGATGTAAAGTTTGTCCTATCATCAATTTGCTGAACAGCTAAATATTTCGACTAAGATAAGCATCCAAAGCACAGCTACACCAAAGAAAATAAGATTTACAGGTACATGGCAAACATATCAGGATGACACAAAAAACTCGTCTGGTAGGTTACTAAATGACGGTTATGGCAATGAAATCATAAGAATTTGCGAGGAAAATCCTCTACTCATTACCATGGTGATAGAATCTCATCCCTAACCCTGTAATATTTTTCACAAATTTCCATTATCACTTGATATCACATCCAAAGTGGTGAAAAAAAAAATGTTATTGATGAAGGGGCCAAAGGGCATAAATTTGGGATGGAATTTCATTATGATGGACATTGACAGAGTTTTTTCTTACAAATCTATACCAAACGTCAGTGACATTACCAGTTACCACCAGTTACCACCGCTTACCAAATAGGCCTTAAGAAATACATTTATTATAATGGCTAGTTGGTTATTCACCTTATACCGAAATGGACATCGCGGTGATTACAATGGCCAGAAATTCCATAGCTATCAAAGGTAATTACCTGCAAATTCGACCATGAATCAAGTACAAGCAGCATCAGAGATGAAGTACAACCATTTTCAGAAATAAAATCAGCATTCACTTCACTTGCAATGATATTAGAAGAGATAAGCACACAAAATCAAACTCTAAAGACAGAAGACCTAAAAGATACAAACAAGATCTCACCGAATCAATGCCATGAGATGTGATGCTATCTTCAACAATTTTAGCTATTAAGGTGTGTTTCCACACATTGCCAAATCCATCCTATCCAAATCAAGAAATTACTTTCAACATTTGAGAGTGCCTCTTAGTAGTTCTGTTTTAGTATAATATAGGCAAAATCTTACAATAATTTGATTTTCAAACCTGAAGCTCTGGATGGTCGAGGATCACCACTTGCTTCAGGGGAACCTGCAAAAAAGAGAAAAAGATAGTCAAGCCTAAATAATATATAATAAACAACATCTAATTCAGTCAAGAATCTACCACATTCCAAACCATTTACAATTTAAGCTGTGGTCATCCTTCTGAAGTTAATCCCAAGGCCCACGCAATTTTTAGATAAATAGGAAGAATACATGTTTTTACGAGACACACTGTTATGGAAGATAAACATTAATTAAACAACAATCATGATCAAGCTGAAAACTTTATCCGGTTTTGACTTCTATGGAGTCACTCATAGTTTAGGAGAGAAATTTGCCAAATACGAAAAATCACCTTTAAGATAGCACAAGCCTTGTAGAGCTCATCTTTCCTATATTTTCCCATCCCATCTGCATTACCTATATAAACGAAGAATGTTAATTGCACAAGATAAGGATTACGTACTGAACTTAACTCCGAGTTCCCACACCAGCCATAAAAGAAAGTTGCCAAACAAAGGCTATTAAGAAGAATAGAACAAAAGGAACACAACAACAACGATCCAAGCCTTAGAAGTTAGAACTCTATAGGGTGGGATCCCCTGCATGAGTCAAGATTTATCTCCAGTTGTATTCCACATAGATCCTCCGCCTTCCTTCTAGACTGTCGAGTTCACATAGACAGGAACAAATGGGCATACTCGAAACGAAGAACATGTTCGCAAACAGGCTCTAAGCAAAAGTTTGGGGGGGGGGTTGTAATGAATCGTTTTAGAGGGAGGGCTACTTTAGGAAATGCATTTAAGTAGTGGCTTGAGGAATAAGTTAGCAAGTAAGTTTTCCTATAAATAGAGAATAATAGAGAATGTAAGGCTTATGCTGAAAATTGTTAAGTGTGTTTTGTAGAACTTTTAAGAGTGCTTTGGGAGGCAAGCCTCTCGAATGCTTGATTGGGAGTGCTCAGGCCACTCGAAAACTTGAAGTCTATCTACATTTTCTGCAATTTTCAGTTTATTAGCGTTAAGATCATGCCAGTTCATTACAGTAAACTAATTAAGTTTTACCCAGAGCCATTTCTAGTAATTGGAACATTATTGAAAGCCAAATGTTAGATTCAAGATCTTAGTAGCCATCTTGCTCATAACAATGCAGGCAAGAATGCTAAAGCTCAGATCAATAGCTAAGTCTCCTCTGAGACTTCAAGCTAAATAAAAAAAATCAAAAGATGATGTAGACACTTCAAGAGATCATAGCCAAGGTCCAAAATTTGGAAAATGAAGTGCACTAGTACCAGTAGACAAGCATAAGATATGAACACTATGCCCTCTTGATGTCAAATAGTTTATAGTTGGAGTGAAGTACCTGACAGAACAGTAAACAAAGTTCTAGTAGGTAAACGTATACAGAAGTGCAGATTTCTATAATGCAACAGATATAATCAAGAACATGAAAATCAGATTAACTTACATGGACTCATCATCAGGATGTGCAATTACGAGCAATATGGCCTTCTTGTTTAGGGAGTCACCTAAGTAAAAATTTAATATCCCTCAGCATATAAAAACTTTTACAAACATAGGTTAACTATAAAACAGGGAATATTTCACGCGCACTACGTAGTATTATACCATCAAAACAGACAATATATTCATCATTCTACCTAGAATGTCATTTTATCTAAAAATCATCAAGATTAAAGAGTGATATAACTCATTGCAATCTATTACAGCTATTAATTTGATAAAAGACGTACCCACCGGTGAAATACTGAACTTTGCAGGATAAGTAAATTTTGCACAAAGAGGCAATCCAAAGCACAGAAGCAGATAGCACAAGTAAGAACCAATCCATTATTCATTGACCTGCAAAGTTGAACATTGCATTAGGATGAGAAAACTTGCAAAGGAAAAAGAAGAATCAATGACCACAACACATTAAACTTTTCACCTTCTTTAAAAAAATAGAAGCATGATTTAGGCATTCGATACCTGAGAAGGTAGATCAAATGACTTCAATGAGCCAACAAACCATGAAGTTCAAATAGTACTATTCTAAGGGTACATTCAAGGTCTAGAATTCAAATTATTCTACCATAACTAGGTTTAGAGCTTCGCAAGCCACATTAGACTTGAAAGCTGATAATGTTGTTAGTATAGCAAATTTAGCATAGAATGATAGAATACTTATTTTCTGAATGCTAAACTCAATTATGACAACTTGCTCCTACGAGATGAAATGATTATTTTATGCTTATACCCTTACTAACTCTCATTGTCCTTCCTTCTCATTGTTTTAGCCATATACCCTTACTAACTCTCATTGTCCTTCCTTCTCATCAATGGCATACATGTCGTTTCTCATTCAACTTCTTATTTCTTTCGCCATCAAAACCTTCGCCATTTTCCTCATGCCTCCAGTCATGTTTCAATATGGCTATTTTTCTAACTGTTTTAATTAGGAAATATTCTTAGGAAATAAACATAAATATATTATATAGTAAAAGTTGTTGTTTTAGTCGCATGATTCTATCTTTAAGGATACATGTTTTATTAACTTTAGCTTTCCTTTAGCTTGAGGATTCCTTTTACTTTTCTTATTTGGTTTTACAATTACAGTGGCATATATACCACATTAGCAATAACAGAAACTCAACAGCTTGATTGCAAATCTATCACTTTTATCGAAGGATAGTTAATCCCTGTTACTCAATCAGCTTCTCACATCTTTTTCTCTTCTCTTCTCTGCTCTTCACAAGCTAAGCACCAACGGGGGACAGTCAGTACTCAATTTCCCTCACCATTTTCAGGTACCCTTACATTAACTGATGAACCTTTTTGTTTGGACCTTTTCTCTTCTCTTTTTCTAATGTTTTTATCCTCAAATGCTGGTATGAATTCTCTTCTAATGTTTTTTCTCCAATGTTATTGTTCCAATATTAAAGCCAAGTTAAGCCTTGATATGATTGTAGATAGGCTCCAGATATATCAAAATTCGACGAGAGTACTTTTGTAAATTCCCAATCCCTACCCAGCTACCCTTAATCCCTCGTACCAAACACCCCCTTGATGACAAGGTCATGGCTAATGCACAGGTCCAGGGCCGGACAGGACCACCAGACCTCCTTGGACCTGTGGACCGGAATCGTCTATATTCTTGGACCAGAGACGGGTACCTGAATTAGCCGGTCCGGTCTAAATTCAGGTCCAAACTACGGTCTGGTCCACATTCAGGTCGAACCCTGACCTGTGCACACCCCTAGTCATGGCAATATCACATTATATCTGTTAAACAAAAAGAAAGAAGATTCAAAACTAATGGAAATTCCTCCAACATATACTCATATTGATACCCTAGGAAGCCACGGGCTCACCCGTATCGCTTTATAGGCCACAACTCACAAGTGTTTGCAAGGCTTTTTAGAGCTTCGTTCAATACAAACTCTGCTTACAATGAGACATCACGAATGGTGATCCTTACGACAAAATCATCAATTGCTCATTTATAATCTAAGAAACTGTGTTATAATCTACTTACATATCAACGCATCTGTTAATTGTTTACCCTAACAATGCAATTGAAATGAGCCATAATGAAGAAAGTGTAATGCATGGAAGAATCATAACTCGATTAATTTGCCCATAACGAAGCAAGTTTATTCGTAGATTTCCTAAGCAAAGCTTAACCCTAAAATTCGGAAACTTAAATAGATAAACGAATCGGAGAAGAAGAAGAAGAAGCAATACCTGATACAGTTGAATCTTTTTCTTTCTAGCTGAATTCTTCGCAAAAGTTATTCCCCCGCCCCATTTTTTCACTCTTTTTGTTGGGAAGTCAAGGATGGGCAATTTAGTGACTTCACTATCCTTGTAAAGTTGTATTCTATATCGGATATATGTATATATCCATCGGCTCACTTTTTTGACAGTACATTCCATGAAAATGGCAGTATATTTATTGAGAAACGTAGTATATAACAATCGATATTTTCACAGCTATAACTATATAGTTTGTATTTGGCATATAATTTTTCATTAAAAAATGTACTACCATACATATCAGAATATACTACCATACATATGAAATGTACGGCCATTTTCATGGAATGTACTGCCAAAAAAGTGAGGCGATAGATATATGCATATATCCGATATTGATTAGGCAACCCTCATAATCTACGGAAAGCTTATAAAGTTAGATTATCGAAAATAAGAGGAAAAGAACGATAGTTTGTGTAACGTGATATTAAAAAGAAATCACTTATGAGATAAAGTTGTGTCATTTAATTAAAATTTCTTAGAAAAAATGTAATGAGTGTTTCGTACAAGGATTATGACATGGAATTGAGATTTTAGATTATACTGAATATTAATAGAAAATATCATTAGAGTCAGTTTTAAGCATGTGTATATGTGCTGTATAAGCGACTACATGGAGACCTAAAGAAGAGGAGCCATAAAATAGAATTACTTCTATTGTACTCCCTACGTTCCCCAAAGGATTTTCCATTTTTTGGGCACAAAGTTTAAGGAGTGATGTTGATGTGGGGCCTAGTTTTCATTTTAAAATGGAAAATTAAAGTAGTGTGTATTTTTTAGAATTATTTATTAAGAGATAGAGTGTGGGGTCAAATACTTTTTGTAAGGAAAATAATATTATAGTAGGTGGGCCATATCCAAATAAGGAAATGGGAAATGTAATTGGGACAAACATAAAATGCAAAATGGGAAATCCTTTGACGGACGGAGGGGGTATATCACATAAGCAAAATAATTTATTTTGACTTAATGGCTCAAGACAAACGAGTTTTGCCGGTGGATTATGAGTTCGAATATGTTGCTCTTCATTTTGTTGGAAGCTTTTCTACAATGAGAGTTCTGAAAGCCCCTTTTAGAAGTTTGCACAAGGCCTCGTTACCTTTCCCACACCCCAGAATTTCATGTTTGTTAACGAGTATTTTTTACTCATTTTCTCTTTAAAAGCTCTCCTAGAGTGTGATTTTTGCTCGTTTGGAGTTTTTCAAATGAGCAACGAGGAAAAAATAGATTGTAGATGCTCATGTTAGGCCCTAGTGTAGGAGAAAAGTTGTAACTTATTTTACAAATATATAAAAATAAAAAAATGATATTTTCAAAACATCTCAATATATATTTTCAACATATCAGCTTGTCATATTTTTTAAAAATTATTAGATATATTGATGGTCAAAAGTTTTGTATTAGCAAATGCACCAACTATATTGCATTTTGTTTGGGAGAGAAGACGTATAAAAAGTTAATATGATAAAATGATTTATTAAGATAACAACAGCTCACAAAAGTACTAAGTATTGTTTTTGTATGTTAATTCAAAATTACTTGTGACCCATTGTTCTCTAAAGTTCTACCCTTTTTTTTGTTTAAATGTATCTTCTAAAGTTCTACACACTTCTACTTTATTTCTTTAATTGTAAAAGGTTTGTTCTCTTTCCACACTATTTTTCTCACTATTTGGTTCGCATACATATACGCTTTCTCAGAATCACATTTATCTATATATATATATTTAACAAAGGACTTACTTTCATATTCACTCCGTTTGTTTTTAATTGTTACACTTTGCTTTGGGGGATAACCAAAAAAATTGATGAAATTTATGCAATGTTTGTTTGGGGAATTAAAAAAGTTGTTTGGGGAATAGATAAAGTAGGAGAGGTAATGTTATAAAAGTAAAAAGTGTGGGGTGATTGGATATTTAGTGGGAAAAAAATATGACATGTGGGTCCCAAAAGTGTTGGAAATTGGAATATAAATATGTGAATTTTACCAAAATTAGTAAAAGTGAAAGTGTAACAATTAAAAGGAAACGTTCAAAAAAGAAAAGTATAACAATTAAAAACAAACGGAGGGAGTACTATCTTCTCCTATTAGTCTTGACCCTTATAGTAATTGTGTAGAACACTAAGAAAGGGAGCAAGCAGGCTTGCCGCTGCTGGAGATGACAGTAATTGGTGAGCCTTTTAAGGGTAGCTTAAATGTTTTGCAAGGGTAGGTCGGTGGACTTGTAGGAGCTTCACCACATAGAGACTTCTCTTTAATTGGATAAAATTAAGAAACATGTCATCTATGATTTTGCCACTTTATTACCAACTTGCTATGGTAAATTTGGTGTCATCGCAATATCATTTTCCGACAAGTGTTTGGATATTGGCTACTCAAAAGATGCAGGTTTGCGAATGACAACATATTTGTACAGTCAAAGTCCACATAGAAAGAGTTGCGAAGGCTATTCACCAAAATGTAAACCAACTCCTTGTCGATGGTGCACTAAGGCAGTGAGAATAGAAGCATAGTAGAAGCCATGGATCGGAAGCTCCGTACAAGAAGCGTACGTCATGTAGGTATACGTTAAGTCTTCGCGACTTCTCCTTTGTAAATTAAGCTTCTTGTCCTCTAGTGTAGCTTTAAGGATGCTATAAAAATGACCTGGGACCTATATGTGTTTACATACTCTCAAACTTAGGGGTGTTCAATAAAACCCGACCCGCTTGACCCGCCGACCCGGGTAATATTAACCGGGTAGTTTTTCAGTTTTGTTGATATTAATGGGCCGGGTACCCGACCCGCCAAAACCAAACATTTACGGGCCGGGTAATGGGCCGGTCTTTGTCTTTTCACGGGTACCCGTTTGACCCCGTTAGTTATTTTTGCTCTGTTTCTAAAATCTTTCACCTTTTCTTATTTTTATCATTCTTTTTTTCCCTTAATATACCCTACCTGCTAATAGACAAAATTTTCCCCTAACATAATATAGCTAATCCTTTAGTATGTTAAAATTTTACAAACACGGTAAAATCAATGTATTGGATAACTAAGATTCTTAAACATTTCAGTGGCAGTGGCATTTGGTTACTTTATATTATGGCATATTAGACATTTTTTTTAGTCTAGACAAGATTCATAGTGGCAGTGGCAATTGGTCTAGCACATTTATGAATCTAAGTAAGGGCAGATTTACTATTTAGTTAATACAGATTTATAAATCTTAGCTTATGGTATGAAATTATGGTAGTGGCCAAGGAAATCATAGTTATGCATTTTTCTGAAAGCTTGAATCTGCTATATCAGATTCAATTATGTTGGCAGTTTTTTCACGGTTCCGGATCATGGGTACCCGTTGACTCGACCCGCAAGAACCGGGTACCCAACTTTTCCGGGCCGGGCCACGGGCCTACCAAACAACTACCCGCTTATTCGGGTACCCGGTTTTGTGGGTATCCGAAAAATCGGGTACCCGGTTATGAACACCCCTACTCAAACCCTCATTAACAACATGAATAACCGAAGTACAGTGGATGCAATACATATCACGCTCCTAAATAATATATTTTTCCACAATTCTTTTGGTTACAAAAAAGTTTCACGTGTCCTCGTTCAAAATGCTCATATCTCGATAATAGCGCCCAAAAAATACCCCATCCTTATGTTGCTAGAATCATTGCCAAAAATAATAAACAAGTCACCTATATTTGAAACCTAATTTTTGTCCAAAAAAGAGTTGGAGAGTACTAATGGAAACTTCCACCTCAAATACCAAGAAAATAGGTTGTGTTCACAATTCACATACCAAGTCTAATATAGACCCGGTCTACACTAAATTTATTGTAGACCCAGGACAAATCCCAAAAGTTAAATGTAGCTCACCAAAAGTTAAGGTTTTTTGCAGTAAAAGTTAAGATTTTGTAATTAAAAGTTAAGGTTTAGCAATCAAAAGTTAAGGTTTTGTAGTCAAAAGTTAAGTGTTATTTATGAAAAGTTAAGGTTTCTTCGGCAAAAGTTAAGATTTTGTAATTAAAAGTTAAAAAAAAAAGGAATCAAAAGTTAAGGTTTTATAATCAAAAGTTAAGTATTATGAATGAAAAGTTAAGATTTTATAATTAGAAGTTAAGGTTTAGTAATCAAAAGTTAAGATTTTGTAATAAAACATTAATATCAAATGGTCAAAGGAGGGTGAAAAAGTCTCAAAAGCTCAACCATGGTAAAACAAAAAGTGATGAATATACAATGGAATTGGTGAAATTTTTGGGTTTGGTGTTTGACTCCCCTTCTCTTTGCTTGCTTTGTTGGCACAATCCGTGTGAGCTGGGGATTTTCTTTGCTACAATTGATTTCCACTATGCAGTTAATTGCTTCTTCAGCTTCTCAATCAATTTCATCATCAATTCATCATCCAAACATCTCGTCTTCTCGTCTTCTTCTCAATCAAGCAATGGAATCTTTTTGCTTTTTCACATAGTCGGATTTTGATTGGTTGAAGGAGGCGAGAACGTCCACGACTATGCCGGAGCACAAATGATTGCCGGCGCCGGTAAGGATGATTGTTTTTGCGTTAGGGTTTTTGGTCGAGGGATTTTAGGGCGTTACAGTGAGATGAGCGGTTGATGTAGAGGTGGAAGGAGGAGGAATTTGGTTTTGTTTGTTGATTTTTTAGGGTTTTGTATTATGCCATTGTTGATGATACAGGGAAGACGAAGCAAGAAAGAGGAGCTGGCTTTACTATTTTGCAGGTATACGGTGATTGTTACTGGGTCCACACTATTATTACCGTGGACCAGGTCCACCCAAAAGTTTGTCCAATTCACATCATTAACTTCATACCTACCTAACTCTCCTTCCCCATTAAAATACCATCACATTTTCACCTCAAAATAAAATCTCAACCATTGACATAAATCCTCCTCGAACATATCAACAACTTCTAACATTCCTCCCAATTTCCTTACCATGCTCTCTCCACACTAAATTCTCAAGTCAACGCTCGCCAATCTTAAATTAAATTAACATTTCCTTAAACTTTCTATTTCCGTTCCATAACAAACCATTAACAACCAATATAAATAGCTACAAAAATTAATCTTCAACTTATTAATCATTTATTCACTGATCGATCATCTTCTTCTCTCTAGAACGGCGAAAAAAATGGCGAAAGCTCGAGTTTCCATGGAGGTTGGAAGCGATGGAGTTGCTCTCATCACTCTTTCAAATCCTCCTGTTAATTCTCTCGCGATTCCAAGTTAGTTCTCCAATTTTCTTCATTTAATTCGGTTTAATTTTCAGTTTTGAAGTATGAATTGTGAATTTGTGATTGTTTTTGGTTGATTTTGGTGTAGTAATTGCTGGATTGAAAGAGAAGTATGATGAAGCGATGAAGAGAGATGATGTTAAAGCTATCGTTATCACTGGTATGATGAATTTTTTTTAAGTTTTTTGATGTTGAGATCATGATTGAGATTGTAGTGTAGTAGTAAGTGATTTGAATCATTGTATCTATAGAAGTGATATTTGATGATGAGATAATAACTGAGAGTGTAATATAGAAGTGATTTGATTTTGTACTTTTATGATTTTCCTTTTGCCGATCACTTTTAGTGTGTTAGCAGCAGCTCAAAATTACATAGTTGAATTTATTGCTACTATCTAGTATCTATCTATCTATATATTACTCACTCCGTTTCTCGAAGATTGTTACACTTGTACTTTTTATGCACGCCAATGCAAAACTTTGAGCATTTATATCTCTAATTATGTATTTGTAAAAATTATAAAAACTAGATATTAATATTCTACATATCAAGAGGAATCTAAAAGATCATACATGACTATATATTTTTTTATGTATAAATCACAAACGATGGTCAAAGTGAAATATGTGAATAGTGTAACAATTTTTAGGAAACGGAGGTAGTATTAAAAAGCGTGGCTAAGAAATGCTATCGTGTCACATTTAATTTCAAAGGATGTGGCGTTATATCATCATACACACACAAGTATACTTGTTTACCTCTAAAATGAGAGTGAAGGAAGTCTTGATCCTAATTTTGAGTTTTATTTAATGTTCTCATATTTGTGGTTGAATGGTTTAAATTACTGTTTTTAGTCAATGATCATGTATTTACTGCTAAATTTAGGTGAGAGTGGGAAGTTTTCAGGCGGTTTTGACATCAACGTTTTTGAGAAAGTTCACAAGACTGGTAAAACAAGCTTACTTGACTGCTGAATCTTTTTACGATTGTATCAGATTCGTTATGAAATTGATTATGAGGGTGCTTGGTTTGGCAGGGGATTTATCTATATTGCCGGATGTATCTGTTGACCTGTTGGTCAACACAATCGAAGGTCTTTGCTGATAACTAACTTCTCCTTTCATTTGTGGATAATCATATGATGATCCTTCTTAAATAACTTGGTGTTAGATGTGGTGAAAAGTTCTTGATGCTAACATTGATGTACTGATTTTAGATGCACGAAAGCCGTCTGTTGCTGCCATACAAGGACTTGCACTTGGGGGTGGCTTAGAGTTGGCTATGGTTTGTGCCATTTTTCTCTCACCTTTTTATGTTAATCTACCTATCTCCTAATTTAATTTCTCATTTGTAATTTGCAAATGGTGGTAAATTATAAGATATAGTTTGGAGAAAGTCCAAAGGAAGGAAATGAGAAATTTAAGCACAAATTAATGCAAGCCTACTGTGGTGGTCCAGAATAGGAACTAAGATCTAGGACGCTGGTCATTTAATGTGGGGTTGCATTGCGTCTTATTGTGTTAGTTCCCCCGTAGTTCCATCTGAAAAATTACTTATGGGAAAATTTCATACTCTCTGCAGGGATGTCATGCACGCATTTCTGCACCGAAAGCGCAACTTGGCTTACCTGAGCTATCACTTGGAGTTATTCCAGGTTTTGGAGGTGAGTAGATTTGCTTTTTGTACTAATTGCACGCTCCTAACAGGGTGGAAACTTTACAAAATTGTGAACATCTGTACAGGGACACAACGTCTTCCCAGGCTTGTTGGTCTAAATAAGGCTGTGGAGATGATGTTGGTAAGCATCTTTCTTGCTTATCTAATGTATTGTGAGATGTGCATGGTTCATTATTTGTCATTAATTGGTCATGATTTTTTTATGCAAACATGCTACATGCAAATCTGTCCTATTGAGATAAACGTTGCTTTAAATTTGATGTTATTATAGATGTTTTTCTTCTAAGTGTTAAGCCTTTCATTATGCTGGTTAACATTAGAGCCAATTCATCCAAGTTTATGAAACTTTTTCTTGAATAAAATTTAGTACGTTGCCTTTGGGGAATGATGGGTTTAATACGAATCAGTGAATTTATTCCCATTCTAAATTTATGTTCTCGAAAAGAATGATTCATGATTGCTTGTCCATCTACGCACTTGACAATTTGTTTCATTTTCTATTACTTTCTAGTTTTGATGTTTATATCAAAATAAATATGTTCTAGCCTTCTAGGGTATACGATCAATTAATATTTGTGATCAAATTGCTTTAACCATTAAAGATGAGAGCATCAAGGAAGGTCAAATTGGCATTCCCGCAAAGAGCAACCCTTAAGCTACTAGAATATGCTGGGCGAAAATTCCCGCCTGTTCCGAACACAAGTAAATTGTATCGTGTTTTGCAGTGGTGATTTGAACTTTAGATCTGAACTGATCTCTTATATTAGATTGTGTGAAAATGAGCTTCTCTTCTGGTTTGCACTGGAATTTGTATACTTTGTGACTTCCTGTGCTCTCTGATATTTCGCAGTCATCAAAACCAATAATGTCTGAGGAAGGGAGGAAGCTTGGCCTCATTGAAGCTGTTGTACCCTCTCAAGATTTGCTAAAAGTAGCGCGTATGTGGGCTTTAGATATTGCAGAGGGGCGGAAACCTATGGTACGCTCCCTCCACATGACAGACAAGTTAGGTTCCCTCTCTGAAGCTCATGAATTCCTGATGATCGCGAGACAAAAGGCAAAGCAGACTGCTCGAAACATGCCTCAGCATATAGCCTGTCTTGATGTCATCGAGGAGGGTATAATACATGGAGGCTATGCTGGGGTATTAAAGGTATTTTGTTGTGCATATTTCATTGCTTATGATTGACTGCGCAACAAAATGTGATCTGGAAATTTCTATTACAGGAGGCTAAAGTTTTTAAAGAGCTAGTTCTAACCGATACCGCCAAAGGTCTAGTGCATGCATTTTTTTCTCAACGTATGACATCGAAGGTGCGTATCTTATTCTCCCTCTCTCTCTGTCAATTATCTCCCTCTCATTCTTCAAGTAGTGTGAGTGTATGAGTCAGGCAGTATTTCATATAAGTATCTTGTATAATACTCTTACCCTAGACCCACATATTTTACATTTCCATTTGAGCCTGAACCTAAGTTTTGATGTCACCTCTCTAACATGACATATTTTCTTTTATTTATCTATTTTTGCCTCTGACTGTACTACATGACTTCGATGTTTTTTTCATCTAGTTAATGTGGGG